>JBCJKH010051291.1:0-11317 GCA_039877255.1 Loriculus beryllinus
GACTATCTAAAGGACCTCAGTGAAGATAACCCCTCACAACTTGCCCATGTCTTATAAAGCAGAGACTAGGATTAAAAGATGAATAGAGAATGAATAATTGGCCTCTTGAGTATAATGGTTCTTTCTGTTTCTAAAGGACGTTTGCTTGTGTTAAAATCAACCTTTTTCCTTAGCAAAAATCAGACATTTCTGTGGCACTAAAGAATAAGTAATTGCCAAAGTTATTTGTGTCAAAATACCTTATTAATCTGAAAGGATGAAGGCACTGCCTGGAGGTCATGTATGACCCAGTAATGGGACCATCAAGCATCACCATAAATAATTAAACCAAGACGCATTACTGGAGAACTTTTTTCTTCTCCCCTTCCTCAGGCACCTTGAAGTTCCTTCATTATCTGTGTAATTTGTATTAGGGGTGGATTGCCAACACAGAAAGCTCAGGGAATCAGAGAAGAGCTGAGACTGAAAGGGGTCTCTAAGAGATCGGCCAGGCCAAGTCCCCTGCTCAGAGCAGGGTCAGCAATAGAACAGGTTGCCCAGAACTGTGTCCTCTTGACACAGTGTTTCATCACCCTCACAATCTTATGTTTAAATGCCATTTTCCATGTTTCAGTTTGTGCCCATTGCCTACTATCCTGTCTCTGGGCAGCGTGAGAGTCTGGCTCTGTCATCTTTACTCCTTCCCATCAGATACTTAGACACATGCAGATGATGTTCACCTGAGCCTTCTCTTCCTAAGGCTACACATTCCCAGCTCTCTGCTTCACCTGGCTTACATGCTTTGGATTTGTTCTGTATTTCTTGTCACATTCCGAGTTTCAAGCAGAGATCGTGGTACATAACTGGAACATGACCGTTGGTCATGCCTAAGGAAGAGCTCTTAGGAAGAAGATCAGTGAGATCTACCGGGCAGAACAGGAATTGTGAACGATGTGTATCCAGTTATGGAGGATATTTGGTATATATAGGGAGAGGAATGATTTGGGCTTTTTAGATCACTGATGAGAAGCAGTTGATTCAGTACCTCATGATTCAGTGCCTTGTGTTAGCCAAGACAAGAGTCGTCGTGTTTACCTGAAAGGCAGAATTAATCCGAAGTTAATTGAGTAATTTTGCATTTAATCTGTTATAGCACAGAATTCAATTGACTTCCTGAACTAATCAATTTCTCTCTCTCTCTCATAGTATTTTTCAGAAGGGATTTGGTCTTTGTTGCTGGGTTTTATGTATTGTCCAAATCTGCTCGTGTTTCATCTGCAGCAGATACATTCAGCTCCTCTGTAGAGAGGTGGGGATGTTTCTGAAGCAGTTCCTGAGGGGTTTTGTCAGTTTATCCCTTATCACTGTTGGGATGTTGTAAAAAATCCAGCGAATATCTTTTCACCACCATTTAATGTGTCTGGTTCTTAAACAATTGCAATTGATTTTGTTTGCTCTTGCAAACACAAATGATCCTGTAATCATCACAGCCTTCCAGCCATGCTCACATTGACTTGTTTGTGTGTTAAAGTGAGAAAATGCAGACATTGCCATGATAATAATAAAAGTTAGAGGTTGGTGTTTTCCTGGTTGGCAGGATGTGCATCTACTTCAATTAATTGTCACCTTCACAGCTTATTTAATACACTGGGGGAGTGAGATACATTGCAGAATGAAGTAAATGACCTTTAGTTTTGCTTTTGCTGGTGGTTGCTGCTATATGGCTATTTCAGGGTTCATCAGTGACAGCCTCTTCGACTGTGATTGCTCACTTTTACTCCAAACGAGCGTGTGCAGCAGAATGCTAAAGGAAACTTTCCAGTTCAGTCCATTCCTTTACAAGCCAGGCACTGTGGGTTAGTGCAGTCTCAAGTCCTGGAGGATCAAATTGTACAGACAAGTTACCCACTGGATTTGAATAACAGCATTTCCTCTGACCACACGTAGACAGCAGGGTTGAGCATTGCTGGTGCTTTGACTCCCTTTTCTGGTAAATATGTTTTATTTTTAAAATGGCTTCATCCCCATTTTTATGTACTTTTTAGAATTCTATATGGTTTGGATTTCTACTATTTAGCAAGAAACTGTTACTTTTGGCAACTTGCACTCCTTTCCTCCTGTATTCTACAGTGTGTAACTCTGCATGCCCATTTGATATACATTTCTTGCAAGAGTCATATGAAACACATTAGCCTGAAACCAAATTGTCTTATCTGTAACTAGTTATCATGCAGGAAATACAAGGCTTGATGCTGAAGGGGGGGAACCCTGCTGTATTGTCATACGTAATGATAGAGCCCCCACTAAGCCAACAGAAGAGGGATCCAGGATCTGCCTTCCAGGAAGAGGCCCATAGAATATCCCTTCCAACCCAAACTTTTCTGTGATTTTATAATTGTAAGAGTGCTTCAGCGTTCTGTCCCAGAGGATTTTGGTGAAGATTTGGTTGTGTTGCTGTGGGGGCAATGCTTATGGGGGCACAACCACAGCATTGAAACTCCAGGTGAGGGATAAGCAACAGGAGCAGAGGAGCTTCTTCATGCCACTGCCCTTAGCAGTGGGAGTGAGAAATGCTGCAGAGCCTGTGCTGGAACAGGTAGAGTTTGTTCTAAACAGAGTTTTCTACTGCTCTTTGAAAGACACGGGGCTGAGGGTTTGTCATGAGCTGCTCTGGATTTACTCCTAGGTAACTCATTTGGCCTGATTTGTCTTCAAGTGTATTTCATACGTGATAGCAGCATTCAGAAATACACATCAGTGGTTCTGTAAATCAGCTTTAGGTTTTATTGTAATTTCTGCTGTGAAAACGGGGGGAATCACAGCAAGGCCCATGTTTTACTGTAGCATTCTGAATTACCTTTACATTGAAAAAACCTATATGAACTATCTCTCCTATATGATGTGTTCAGTTCTTTCTTTCAAGTGTAATCCACAACTGTAGAAGAGGCTTCTTTGGTAGCTCCTCTGAGGAAATAAGGCTTGATTTGGTAAGGTGCTGAGTGCCCTTGATGGCAATCGGTTTTAAGGATGCTTGGGATTTGGACTCAGCTTTAACCTCACTGGTAACAGCTCTAATAATGATAAGTGCCAAGGCAAAATCCTCCTCTTGGTGCACTTGGTATTTCATTCACATCTCATGCTTCCTGTGGGAAATTTCTCAGCTTTTTTCCATGTTCCTGTTCATGAAGACTTATGTGTTCAACCAAAATCGGGTTTTTCATCAGGAAATTTGAAAGCAACTTTGTCTCTTAGGACTTGGTCCTTAGGTGAAGCTTGTTTGTATTTAATTAGCTGAGGGTAGGGCAGTCCTTTTGGATTAATATCAAAGCTAGAAATTACCACCTCTGTAGCATAATGCTCCAGAATGATTCCAAATAGCATTTTCCCAATGACTAACACAAAAGGTCCAGTTGTTTCTGGTGCTGGATGCCTGTTAGCTTGGATCAGTGAGGAAACCTGCCGTCAGTGGGTACAGGGAGAGCAGGAAGTTTTCATACCACAAACCCTTCAGCTGTCATTCCCCTGTGCTCTACAAGAAGAAGAGAAGTTAATGAGGCAGGAAAAAGGACCAGCAGCAGCAGCTGGAGCCCAGTGGCTTCCTCTGATATTTGCAGGAGGGGAACAGCTACAGGCTGCCATTCTCAGCCTTTCCTGTGGAAATCAAGGAATAAAGAGATTACCTTTGCATAGATTCTGAACGTTTAAAAGAGACAGATTTCATACTGCAGCTGGTGCCTGGAAGTGCAGTTGTGGGACATGTAGAGAGAATCATTTGTTGGCTTACGGTTGGACTCCGTGGTCTTCAAGGTCTTCCCCATCCTAAATGATTCTTTGCTTGGGGTCCGTACACCCATGCTAAGACTTGAACAGGGTCAGGCTGGTAGGAATAAGTCTTTCTTTTGCAAATCATCCTTAGTAGCCTGCCTTTCTGTCTTGTGTTTTAAGCACAGTTCCACAAACTGCCCAGTGTGAATGCTGATTCTTACATAGAGTTTCAATATATAGTTAGATAGAGGCCAGTAGTTTCCTATTCCTTTTCATCTTAGTGAGAAAACAACCTAGTGTTAATGTCTGTGGAGTTTATAGTCAACCCACGTACTTACAGTAGGTGTCTACCTTCTCTTGATCATCTGAGTCATGTATGTGCTGAGGTGGTTGGACACCTCCTATGAACGGGTTTGGGGAGCATCAGTAGTAGGGTGGAAAGGAGAAAGAAATTCAGAAAGCCTTTCTCAATTCCTGAGCAAATGAAAAGCATAGCAAGGATTAATGCTGCTGGGATTCCAGTTTGTATAGGTCAGATGGATTAAACACTGATTAACACTTTTTTACTGTTGGGGTACTTCCTGTTTTGAATGGAGATCCATAGATATCCAATTAAATGTCAAAATCAGTTGGAATCTTTCACTGTTGCCAGTATCTGAAGAGTTCAGTTGTTGTTCATTTACCCATCTGATCATTCAGGTTTCTGGAAGAGTGCTGAACATTTTCCTTTTCCATTTCAGGTTCCAGTTGTGGATATTTCCCATCTGAAATCTTGTCCTTTCGTCTGACAGTATCATATGAGGAACTTCAGTCCTGATTTACAGAGTTGTTTACTTGTTGATCGTGCTGACTGGTGCCTGATAGAATCACACACTAAGGTATGTGTGTAATTCACCCTAAAAGCTCCAAGTGCTTAGTTTCCTTTTATAGAGTAACTGATGCTGGAAGGGACTTGTGTACATCCTGTAGTCACACCCCTCCTGTTCAAAGCAGTTCAGCCTGGCCCGTGTCCAGTCAGGTTTGGATATTTTCAAGGATAGAGATTCCACAACCTCTATGAGCAACCTGTTCTAGTATGTGACCATCCCATGATGGAAACATCCCTCCTTCCCTCTAGTTGCTGTTTCCTGTGCTGTGTCTTGTGTTTGTTACTCTTGTTCTGCTGCTGTGCACCTCCCTTTTCTGTGGCTCATGGTTAGTATGGCTTTTAACCTACACATTTAATGTAGTCCATGATTAGGGAACTTGACCTAATTCCTGCAGGGATTTTTTGGTTTGGAGAGCTCAGTTGGACTACAAGAAGGGTGGTCATGGATAAGGCATGGATGGAATGTGAAAAGGTGTTAGTTCAGTTCAAAGTATGGTACAGATACTTTGACAGTGGTCATGAATTGCTGATAATTAAACACTTAGCACACGTGAAGAGTTGAAAAACTTGAATGTATACAATTCCATCAATAATTCAATAGGACATTAGATCCTCAATGTCAGAAATTGTACCTCTGCACAGGGTGACATGTATTAATGAAGTTGCTCCAGCCGTTACACTCCAATTGCTGATTTATTCATAGTTCACTAGCAGTAGGGAAAGAGGCCAAAAGGAAAACCCAAGGTCTGAGTTCAGTAGCCCTTGAAACAAAGGTGCACACCAGCTTTATTTGCAGCATTTGGTTTCTGAGTTGTGTATCTGTTTCTGCCTTGGTGAATGAGACTAGATTAAAAGGAAGCAAGTGAATACAGCCCAGATAAATTGACTCCAAGTCGGCCTTATCTCCAGATCATTCCACTGGAGCTGAATGTTAACAAAAGGCAGGCAGTCATGTGTTCAGGATGATATGGGGGAACATGTGCTCATTTCCCTAAAACCCCACCCTGAGTCTGTAGCATTTAATCCTGTGAATTGAACTGTTCCTGTTGGCTGGTTCCCGATCTCTCTTGTGAAGACTGTTATCCTGACAAAAACAGTGACCTGTTCCTCTAGCTGCTGTGTCCGCAGAGCAGCAAGACGTGGTCATTTCTTGTGTGCCTTTGTTAACCAGTGTATTCCTGAAAATACCAGTTGGGAAACACAGGCGAAGGACATGACTTTTTAATCCTTGTCGTCTTCCAGAGGATGGCTCTGGTATCCAAGAGGCCGGGTGTCATCTTTGCAGATTGTCACAACCTTTCATAGCAGGAAAAAACAAAAGCTTTAGGAGCCTTTGTGGCTCAGAAACTTCAGAAGCAGCTTTTGGGTTGATTTGGCTCATATTGTCACTCAAGGGCGAAAGCCAGTGTCTGGCTTCCCTTTTGTTCTGGACTTGATGCTCATTTGTAGCTGCATTTTAAACCACCTTCAAATCACAAAACTGTGCCCCCCTCATTACTGTTTTGCTTGTGAATTGCACTGAAGGCAGTCCTGTGCTGAAAGGCTTGCCAATTACACAGATGTCTGCAGCACTGTGCAAAGTAGGTGTTAAGCAGAATGTGATGTGCAAGCTACTTGATGAAATATACTGACCCTCATTTACAGGCAGAAAGGCTCCTGCTTATCTGGGGATGGACATTACCAGCACCCATCAAATGTGGACACATCTGTTTCATTCAAAATGTGCCAGATTAGCTTGCAGACTTTAGGCTCATTTTTAGCATGTAGAATGTACAAGCTCATTCAGAATGCAGGCACTTAAAGATCTTTACCTGAAAGCTGAACATGCTGATTAGAGGTGTCGATACCTTCCATTGGAAATAATGCTGAGTGGTTGGAAAGAGTGAGTGATGGGGGTGTAGCTGAGGCCAAAGAGGACAAACCATTGCAGGAAAAGAACAAGGTTTGGGTTGGAAGTGACCTTAAGGCTCATCCAGTTCCAACCCCCAGCCACAGGCAGGAACACCTTCCATTAGAGCAGCTTGCTCCATGCCCCTGTGTCCAACCTGGGCTTGAACACTGCTAGAGATCAGTAATGGGCACCTCTTCACCATGAATCCGAGAACTGGGAAGAACTTTGTTTAAACACGCAGTTCCTAATAACATGGACATGACTTTGTACCTCTAACAGTCTCTAGTCAATCCGGTGTTGAACAATTATCCATCTGGAATGTTCTCTTCTTGTTATTTTAATTAAACAGCTCTGTGCTTCACTTGGGGATCACAGATGGGCTTCTATGTACTCCAGAAAATCAGCAGCAGCATTTTGTTTCCCACTTTGCCCAGTGCACCACACACACAGCATACATGGAGGGTGGTTGAACTGTTGTGGTTGCAACCACCTTTTTGTTTCAGACTCCCAAATGTTGACAGCAGTAAACATCTTTAAGTGTCTTTTGGCTCTGTCCTGCTGCCAGCCAATTCTGATACATGATCCTGCAAACTGT
This sequence comes from Loriculus beryllinus, assembly GCA_039877255.1. Classification (NCBI taxonomy): domain Eukaryota; kingdom Metazoa; phylum Chordata; class Aves; order Psittaciformes; family Psittacidae; genus Loriculus; species Loriculus beryllinus. The sequence continues at coordinate 7,099 of JBCJKH010051291.1, forward strand.
TTGTTAGACTTGTAAACTAAGGGTTTGGCATTGGATAGAAAAGCAGGGCTTGCATTTGAGGAGGAGCTGTGCTCTCGTTAATCTTAGGATATGCAATGTCTGTATTGTTGGGCTGCCTGCTTATTTTTAGATTGAGTTGTCTAAGGCTATATTAGAGGCTTTAAAAGCAGTGAAGCTGAAATTAGATATTTCTCACTAAACAGATAATGTATAAATAAAAGTCACTACGTGTCTGAGAAAGAAATTAACTAAAACCTTAATTCCATGAAGAAGAAGTGAATCCTGGTGGGAATAATGGTTTGAAAAGAGCTGGAGAGCATCTAAACCCACTGTTTGGGCTGGTGTAGTGTCCAGCTTGTCCTTCTGCTGTCTTGGGTGAGATGCACTGACTGAAGCTGGGATTCACCACAGCCAAGGCAACCTGAATTAATGCTTTGAGTTAAGTCAACCTTTGTAGATACACTAAAGAGCAAGAGGTCTCCTAGATGCTGTATGAGGGCTGTGTCTTCGGTTGCACAGTGGGAGCAAAGGCTTTTGTGTGACTGTTGTGACTGATGTAAGGCTGACATTGGCTGGGGGAAGACACTGATGTTGGGCTTATGCTGGACACAGATGCTTCCCAAGAGCTCTGACTCTTATCACTTGGATTGTTATACACAGCAGCAGCTCGCTCAGGAATGGGGTGGCTCCTCCATCCTTTGTGGATTTCAGATAAAGGCCACTCATCTTTATGGAATGGATGGCATTGCAGAAATTATGGGTCTGCTGTGGAAATATTCTGGGGAGGATTCTTGTTTTTCATCCTGCTTGGATGGCTGCAATTGTTCTTTTTGTGCCTGAAAACTCTAAATCTAGCCAGGGAGTCTAAATGATTTTGTAAAGCCTTGAAAATACAACTGGAACACAATCTAATGGCTGAGTAGATCAAAGGGAAATATAAAGTGCTATTTGCTGCCTGAGTCTTGAGCTTTGTAAACCTGGATCTGGCAATAGCTTGGGTAGGCCCAAGCCATCTCTTAAGTTTGCTTATTTTCCTCATGTCTTTCTCTCTGAGGTGCGTTTTGAGTAGACTCTGCAGGGCAGTGCAAACCTGCGAGGTCTCCATGGGCAGGAAGCTGGTCAAAGAGCATCAGCTCATTTCCTTCCAGCACTGGTTCTACTGCTGATGCTCCTAGAAGTTACTTAGGGCTGTAAATCTCCGCTATCCCACCAGTTGGTACTAGAGGAATATGTGGTTATGTCCTCCTCTTCCTTACAGGCGGGTTGTGAGGGCTCTTGGTGTATTCTGCAGTGTCAGCATACCATGTAACTCTTCCTGTTGATCAACACCTTCATGAGACATGTGCAGTTCCATTGTCTTGGAAGAGAAACTATAGATCCCATGACACACAGCTTATTAGTATGGATAATGTACCCAAGGAACTCTTGGTCAGGTGGTGGGCAAATTTCCAGTTGGATGAGGACCAGGTGAGCACTTAGAACATTTCGGGTGTCTTGGGTAGGGGTCTTCTGCCTTTCTGCATGAAGGAAATGGAACAAAACCACAAGCGGGCTTTTTCATCCTCCTTCTGTCCATGAGGTTTTCCCCTTTTAAAGTCACTGATTGAAACTTCCTCATTTCTTCCTCTTGGCAAATATTCAGGTAGTTTTGTTTTCTATTTTAGTAGAAAATGTACAAAAGGGGGACAGCAAATGCACGTTCATGTCATTGAGTGAAAGCTCACTTGTGTTTAGGGCTGAAGTTTTCCAGTTGGGAATTTCTGGCATTTTCCCATATAGTATCACAGGCGTTTTATGAAAACAAAATTATTTAAAGCTTTGAGTAGGAACGTGGGGATTTTGAGGCTCAGTGAGTATGTGGCAGTAGGACAGCTCATGACAACTCTGCTTCAGCTGACGAAGGATCAAAGAAGCCAGGAAAAGACTTCCCCTGGAAATGGGAACAGTTTCTTTTGACATCAGTCTCGGATCTGGCAGAATTTCAAATGGACTCTTCCTGGAGAATTATCAATGCCAGGTGTAATAACTGCATACTTTAGCTTTTACCTTTATTAGGGAATTATAGCATGAATAAATACGAATGTCGCTAAAATGGGACTGACTGGAATGCAGAGGTAGTTAGTAGAGAGATGGAAAAAAGCACTTTCAACATCATTTATGGTAATGAAATGCTGCATCTTGTTAAGAGAGGGGTGTGTGTTGCAGGCCAGTTCAGAGTAAAAATAGTGATTAATTCTGGTATTTTTCTCACATAGATCAATCTCTGATCTATAGATAGTGACAGAGCCTCATTAGGGGACAAAGAAACCCATTTTATTTTAATCAGAAGCTTTAAGCTGTTGCAGTTGGATGCAGATTCAGGAGATGAAAAGTTGGCTTCTGTGGCTTGTTTTGTGGATTTTACTGTTTTATTAATGGAGTTGAACTACTTGGCCCATTCTGCATCCCAGTCTTTTTACTCCTCATCAAGACCAGGTACTTGCTGGGCAGGGCTGACTGCAGTCGGTATGGATTGCAGGGGCAGGCAATGGTCTGTTGATCTGAGCCAGGAACAGGGAATATCTAAACCAGAAGAGGCCAAAATCTGACCTTGAGATTCACACAAGTTCCATTTTTGTTCTAGAACAGAATGAGAAGTAGTAGTACACAGAAACCTCAGGGATATTGGCTGTAACATGCTGAGCAGGATGCTCGAGTCAGAGTGGGAAGTACTAAAATAACTAAGTCATAATGGTTAGCTCCTGACAGATTTCCTAAAAAGCACTGCCACCATTTTGGCATCTAAACTCCAGGTTTGGGTGGGGAATTGTTTTTGGCATATCTGCTGTCTGTGTGGCACAGGAAAAGGAGGGAGCAAGTGGACAGACAGCACAGATAGATGAGCTCTAGGAAGGCAGGTTAGGAATGCTCAGGAACAAGGTGGTGCTGCCCTTGGAGAAGACCAGATTTGCTTTGAAACCCAAAATGGTCCCTGTGTGTCTGTGTGGGGCTTTGCTGAGGCTGATGCTGGTTACCAGGACTAACCAGAACCAGCTCAGTGGAGCTCTATGTGGTACCACGCTTGCTCCAGATCCCCTTGGCTTCTTCCCATTGAACTGGGTGAGCATTAATTCAAACCCAAGTGACCCAGCCAAATAGCAGGGGGTGAGAAGGTGTCAGTGTCATACCCTAGATCACACCACTCAGGCTATGGGTGAAGTCTGCTGAGGTCCAGACCAGCATCATGCCTGCGAGAAATCACTGTTTCTGAATGGGGGAGAGCTGGGGCAGAGGAGGGGCTTATAGAGAAAAGGTGTCACTAATTCTGCAGCTTCAGTTCTGGATTGTTTATCAGACTCAGACACTTAGACTAGAAGAGAAAAACTCTGCTGTTTTCAGTATGTTTGCACTGGATTGGATGGGTGCAGTTCAGTGTCTTGGGTGTGATCAGTTTGTGCTGCTTCCGCTTTTAATGTGTCTCCTGTTGTCACCCTGTGCATATAGGAAAAGCAAAAGAGTTCAGAATTAGCCCAAGAAAAACATGCAGGTCAAGTGGGTTAGAAAAAGAGCAGGTTGCCAAATACCCAGGGAACAGCAGTTTTGTTCAGTGTTTTCCACTCTCTGCCAGAAAATCCTTAATATAACCACATAATAATCTAGGGAGGGCAGAGGGATACGGGAGGGGGTAATGGTGAGCAAGGCAATGCTGTGTTTTTAATTTTCTCTTCCAAAGGAAGAAAGTCTGCATAGCAATGACAGGATCACTTGTTCATGCCTTTAATGTGCGATCTGTTTTCTCCAGTGGAGGGCACTCAGTGTATCACAAACTAGAACATTAGCACCAACAAGCTCCAAAGCATCATCACTCTCTGGAAAGCCTTCTGAATTAGACAAGAGCTGCTTCTCAGCACAGCTACAAAACACTTAAAACCTGAGCAGCTAAATGGATAAACCTCTCCTGCGCAGCTTTTAAACTGGGGTCTTACCCAGCACGGGAGGCCTGCCTTGCTCGGGAGCTGGGGAGCCGGAGGATGGAATGCTGTGCCTGGGAATGGCTAAAGGCAGCAGAATGACAAATGCTAGGTACCGGGGAAGAGCTTTTCATTTCTCCCAGAGAAGTTGGTTTGCCTTCATCGCCTGCTATAGCTTTGCCTTGCAGATTGCCACTTAATGCTGACGGTTCTCTGATGACTTACACAATGGCTCTCAGAGCTTAGAGTCCCTCCCTACCCCCCCACAC
>JBCJKH010051293.1:0-30971 GCA_039877255.1 Loriculus beryllinus
AGTGGCAGCACATACCTACATGCATGCAAGACTGCCTTTGAGAAATTACATCAGTGCACTGCTTGGTAATTTACCTGGCCACACCAGAATACACTAACAAAGCTCCTTAACAGAGGAAAGAGATCCTGCATTTTTACTTAGAGGTTTTCTATTCTCCTACGTATAACAAACCTAGTATCTCAAATTGTAAGGAAAAGAGTGAAGCTTTAATAGATTGTGCTATAAAGGCTGAGTTGTACCAAAACTCCTTTAATAAAATTGTTAAGGAATAAGAACACTGATTTTCTCAGTGCTTGGAGTCATCATCATCCTGACAGTCTACAAACTGGAGAAGGTGCTTAGCTCTTAACAGGAAAGTGAAAAGGTTGCTTTTGAGAGCAATTAAAACATCTGGCTCATCACAGAAGAACCTATTATGTTAAAATGCAATCTGACATGAAAGTTTCATGCTGCCCACTTTCTACACAATACTATTTTGCATTAGTTCTCATGCTTTACTTCTTCCTTTTTAGCTTTTCCTCCTAGAAAGTCAGGAGGCCTTACAATGCTTCAGTATCAGAAGTCACTGTTTCAGGCACTGTCTCTCACACAGACAGAGGCAAAGTATCTTCTACAACTAAGTTTTCTACCACAGCACCAATATTTTCCAATAATACTTTCCCTTCCTATACTACTTCTTTTTCAATGCTTACTTTTCTTTGTCACAAATTCATTTTGCAACAATTATTCTCTTTGATTTCATGGTCAATGCATTATTTTAAACGATCTCTTTCAGGATGCTTCTTGAAGGCATGTTAACCAGAAAGAATCCATTAGGAACGGATGTGTTTATGTACATTATGCGAGGTGACTAGAAGCACGTAAAATTACAGCTCTAGCTGGAAGGGGCTCTCTTTGTTGTCAGTTTCAAACAGGCAGAACTGGAATAACCGTAGCACATTCTTGGCAATCTATTACATGCTTATTATTTAAGTGAAAACTATAAGCATTGAGGAAAAGGATTTAAAACTTGATCCTAAAAGTTTTTTTACTGCCACGTATCAGTTATACACATATGAAGCAAAAAAAGGTATGTTTGCATCATTTTAAAAATCAGAGTTACACTGTGGGCAATTTTTGTGGGTTTGGGTTTTTCCTTTTTCTTTAAACTACAAACTAGAATTTATAATATTTTGTATGAAAAAAATATTTTAATATATTACCACAGTCCACACACACAGAGAAGGTAAATTCTACTTCTGTTTCTTCAGCTGGCAGCTTATTTAGACATAAATATGGATTTAACAAGATGCGTCTCTGAAAATAAGTACTTGATACAGTAGAACATGCTACTGTTTTTTCCCAACGCCTTTTTAAAACAACAGCTCAATAAACCACCTTATTTTTGCAGTAAACAAGCAGGCCGTATTACCATCTCCTTTCCGTGGTTTAACAGGACTGACTTCTCTCCCAAACTGGAAATCTGCATCCTGTAACAGACTGGTTTCTCCTTGCAATTCCTCCTCTATTCCGCTCTCAGATGAGTGACCACTCAATGTCCCCTCATTCCAGTTTTTATAGTTTTCATCAGAACTCTTTCTTCTGTGTTCCCTATTTCTTCTGCCTAGCGTTGATTCCAGTTCCGCACTTCCATCTGTGCTTGTTCCATTGCAGGCTTTAGGTTGAGGAAAATGTTGCGTTACAAATCCCACAAACTTCTTTCCTCTTTTAGCAGCTTCGTTAACCTGCATTTACAACAGTGATTTCAGAATTGCATGCAACTCAAAACAAAAACCCAGTACAACAAACCTAATCACCACTAAACTTCCACATACGTGCTCTGTTTAACTACTACTGATATTCAGGGACATAAAGACATTACACTATACTACAGTAGAGTGGCTTGTCTTCGCACACTGCCCATGTTTCAAAGTAAATGGAAGTCTTCCAGCATGTCTTTGGACTCAGGACAAGAAAGGTGGCTAAAGCTAGTACTGACTTCAGTGTACTAAGTACTTTGTTTTAAACAAATCCAAAGTATTTTACTTGCTGCGTCACAGTGACAAGCAATACAATGGTGTGATAAAACAGTACTGTTTCTCTAAACATGTGATAGAAGTCATTCTAAAATTAGTGACCACTAATACTATAGAAATATGTTTGTCATGTGTCCTGATTCATTATCTTCGGGTTTCCTCAGAGGCTACTCAGCTTCACTATTACTGAGAACAGTGAAGAAACAGAGGAAGGAGGGAGCTGGAAGCAAAATAAAACCCTCTTTCCTCTGCTTTCAGCCAGTGGTGGGTCTTTTTCTCTGCACTAAAGTCTCAAAATACAACTGTAGAATATGCATCACCTATGAGATGTGTCTGTTCCTGGAGGAAGAGTTTTGGTTTGTTTTTTTACCCTGGGATAAGGAGTGCTGCCATTTAGGAAACTGATCCCATTGCCATCTTGTGCCACAAAATCCCCTGTGCAATAAAGTCCTTCCAGAAAAATACAGAAACCCCAGCTCAGAAAGAAGAAATCACTTGGGAAATAATGGATTTAGAAATTTTAAACAACTCTGTGATAACTTCAAAGGCCATTCAAGATCCCCAGTATGCTTTCTCCTCTACTACTTTCCTTGGCAACTAATGTAAAAGATATCACTGTAGCTCTTGTAATAACAACAGTTTCCTGTTTCGGCAACTTTTCAGTTCTGCAGAGGAAGTTAAACATAAAAAGAACTAGCCACTGGAAGTTCAGTTTTCTTTAACTACAGAATATTTTTAAAAGCTATGCCAAGTAAATATTAATACAGTTACTGTGTATTTTATATTTGTTACAGAATCTTGCTTAAAAATATTCACGTTCATTAGGAATACCCAACTTAACCCAGAGCAACATAAAACTTCAGATCTTCTTCCTCAATTCCAGGAAAAGCTATCATACAAGCATTTTATAAAGACTGACTGAATCTGGGCCTCATTCTACTGTCAGTTTCCCAAAGCTTTACAAGGCTTACTACCAAGTCCTAAATTAGAAAAAACAACTACTGAAGAAAAAATAACTCCCTGCACTTCAAAAAAAGACTTTTTAGCTTTCATGAAATAACCCAACGTTAAAACTCAAAACTAAAAAAAACCATCAACAACTCAACAGAATGTACATATATAGTAGAAATAAAAAATCTGAAGAGAAGCTTGAAGAAAATCCTCCATTACCTTTTCTAACAGTTCTTTCACTACCTCATTTGTCAGTGTTTCATACATTAAAGGACATTCCTCAATCACCAGCCTGGGGTGCCTTTGTCCTCTGGGTGCTGCATGCTTCTGGCTAGGACACAGAAAGAAAGCAGTCTTTGTCAGTAGTTTGCTGCTAACTTTGGCAAATGCTTTCGTATAGAATTCTTTTCTTTTGGAATAGTTATGAATGAAACCCTGGCAATGCTGCTTCTTACTTTTATGTAGAGCTCAGTGGGGTTTGGTGTTTTGTTCTGTTTCTTACACAAAGTGGCAGGTATTATCTATTACAATGTCAGGGTAAGAATACTAATATTTAACAAGAATTTCAGCTGAAGACTGTTAATAAACATCTTTTGGAAACTGAGCCTTACTGACAAACAGCCCTGCTTTTGTAATAAATAAACCCCCAAATCTCTGATAATGCAAAAAATGCAAATTTAAGCTATAAATGTAGCAAGCGCAAAACAGGTTCAGTTTTGTAGAAAACACAGTATGAATAGAAATGGATCTTTTACATTGTTAACAAGCTACTCTATTTTTTTTGTAAGCAAAGCAGAGTTGCAGCTACTGTATGAAAGACTGTGTAGGCAAACACTAGAAATACAATGCAGTAACAATTACTCTGGGTTAAGTAATGCCTACATCACTCAGATATGAGAATCTTACAAGCTTTAACTTTTGTTTAAATAACAGTATTCATCATGTTGTATCTAAAGCCAGTTAGGTTACTACTCAAACAACAGTATTTGGTGTATATCAATAATATAATGGGATTTTATTTGATGTTCCCTTCACACAGATTTTTGCTTTAGAACGAAACATCAGTGAGAGACCCTCAACTGTACACATGGCATACCTGCATAGGAAATTGAGAAATTACACCCAGCAGTTTCACATGTAGGCTGCAGGGTCTTGTCTGCCACCTTTCCAAGGGCCTAATGGTTCAAACCATAAATTCATAAGGATGCCACATCTATAGGGACGGGGCAAGTTGTGGGAGTTGTTCGCTGTCAGTGTTGCCTCTTAGAAGCCTCAGCTCCAGACAGTAAATATTCTGCTTTTCTTACTTAAGCATTTGCCCACATGGACAACCTTCACCTTGTTTCCAGATGGATTTATAAAGGAGAGTTGTATGAGCAGCAAATGCCACAAACTATGCTTGTTTAAGCAAAGCGTTTGAGAAGCGCCCTCAAACAAACCATGTTTTACAGAAGAATTATTGGATTGGCAAGGGGCACCCTCCAACTCACACCCTTCCAGTCTTCCAAGAAAAAATGAAAGAACCTTTGTGCCTTGCACTGCGACTCAGGATCAAAGGGGGAAACATGACAGCTCTTCAATGAAGTAACACTTCTCTAGTTATTCAAAATAAGATAAAAAGGTTATCTTCTTTGCATTCAAAAGAACCTATGGCAAAGTTTCTTTGTACATTTTCTCTATGATCACATGGTGATTACAATGCAGTGAACACAGGTATAATAAACAAGACTATGGAGCTTAAACACAAACTGTTGACTCTCCCTCTGTCAAAACCAAGCTTTTCTATGAGCTTCAATCACAGAATGAATACTTTCTTCTTATTAAGAAGGAAAAATAAACTCTGACAAACTAATTTACACTTTATAGGTCATTTTCCCTACACAATGCTCTTATGGGAAGAGTAAAAACATGAAAGTTTTGAAATTTAACAACAAAAAATAGACATCAGAGAATTTAAAGCAGCTTATTACTCCCTAGTGTTTTGTGTAATCTTGTATTTGCTGCAGGTTTTAAGACAGATAATACTTTACTACAAAAATGTATTAAAAGTAAAAGGGTAAACTAACAATTTATCTTCCACAAATGATGATAAGCAACTTCAGATTTTGTTTGGACATATTCAGAGGCAAAGTAACCATTAGCCTACTGTGTGCTTCATGTTAATTAATAAACATTACTAATTTAATTCTCTGAGGTGCTCATTTCAAACTGATAATAAACCATGCATATGTTGAGCACTTATAGATGACTTCAGTAATGGATCAATGTATTCAACTTATTTCACTGTTACCTTAATTTTAACCGTGAAAGTACCACTCGATACATGTGACTTGCAGGAAAACTCCTTCTACGTCCAATTGGCAACATAATAGGATGAACAGCTCCTACAACATATCCTTTGCTGTAATATTCTTCCACCTTAGGTGCTATATCCAACACAGAACTGATCTTGATGACTTCTGGATTTGATGAACCTAAAAGTATTGAAAGCAGAAGAGAAGCACGTGATTCTGTGTACGCCCATACGCTTTTGAGGTGAGCTCCTTCTATATAAACCACACAAAATCTATGCCAAGGCTTTCTGAAGAAGCTTACATACCTACTTATACAAGGAAAAGCAGACTCAAAACTGATGCAAGAAAATTCAACTAGTTGAAGTATACATTTTTTACTAGTTACTCTGATCTATTTTTAATCTATTTGGCAATGCTTTCTGTTGGCTCTAGCTTTGCCAAGCTAACTCAAGAGCTACATCAGTATCTAAACACGCAACAGGTCTGAACTTAAAGCAACTATTTTGCCTAGCCAAAGCCTCAAACATTCTGAAGCAATAACCTTCAACCCTAGTTGTGAGGCATATTCATGTACATGGTCACAACTCCGTTTTCCAGCAGACCTAAGTGCAGTTCACTTACGTAAGCTATGTAGTGTCACTAATTTCTAAGAGGGTCTCTTGGAGTGTGTGCAAGCATTTCCAATCAACAGGAAAGAGCTAGGCACTACATGGCTACTGAGGGAGACTACGTAAATAAAGGGAAAACTTTCTGGAGAATGGTCTGATCCACAGCTTTCACACAGAGAAAAGGAAGATTCCACGCTGGTAATAGATGATATATTCTGCCACAGTCAGTCTGTGGCAGGTCAGTATATCCTGTTCCCCTCAATTCCAACTGGAATTAGAGATGCTCTCAGAAAGCAGGAAATCAATACTTATGCACAGACTGTAATTGAAGAGTACTTATGCCAGCATATATTTGTCATCATCAAAGTCTTCATCATTTGCAGATACAAACTCTTATGACAGCTTGGGTTGGAATTTGATGGTCTTTATCAGTGACCCTTGAAGCTAGCGATGTCCCTCCCTTTCTTTGCAATGCTTTCAATTCATTAAAACCAGTGTCCAAATGTATTAAAGGATGCCCTAACTGGAATTAAGTGACCTCACAACACTTGTTCTGAGATATAAACATTTGAAAATGCTGCTGCTCTAAACATCCCCTTTCAAACCAGACAATAAGCTGAAAACAATTATATACACTAATTCACCTTTGATTCTGTAATATTTATATAAAAGAGATAAATGCAATTTCATAAATCTCATTCACCAATATGTAAATGTATTTGTCAAGAGTTAATTTCATGTTCTTACAGCCTCTTATCTACCTGCCCTATACCGTAGGTGGGCAACAGCAAGGAACTGAAGGACTTTGATAAAGTCACAAAGTCCGCCTATCCTACTGGTTTAAAGTATTACAAACCAGATGTATGAACATTTATTTTTCTTAAATCTTTAATTCTAATAAAGTGAACAAGAATTCTGTTGGCTCATGAGTGATGTGTTCTGTAAAACATCAATCTCTACACTGCTTTCCCACTATAAAATGGGGATAATACTGGTATACATACATTATGGAGGGCTTTAAAAAACAGAAACACAAAACAGCAACAACAAAAAAAACCCATCAGAAACTAATGTTTTACAACACTCAAGTGGTTTTAAACACCAACTTTTACTAAAGGGAAAGAGGAAGGGAGGCCTACTTTGCTTGTCACTGTAAGAGCCTTAAAAGCTTAGAAAAAATATCAAGACAAACCAGAATCATGTATATCACAAGAAATACACTACCAAAGAGTATCACTAGTATATATATCAATGATTTATTGCTGATAACTAGCAAAGTCAACCTCTTAATGTAAACTCTGCCATTTTCAGTCATAAGGAACAGGCTGTTCCACTTTCCTGTGCTACTTTGCCGTTCTTTTTTTAAGGAGACAGTATATCACAGCTTGCCTTTCATAGACGGATGATATTTTGCCCTTTGGAATGCCTCCACCCCTTGATTCTACTCACAGTAGGTCTAGAAGACATTAAGTATGTAATGTAGAAATAACTGCTTTACAGCCCACAAGCCAGAAAAGCAGGAATCTATGATCATCACTCATTTTGCAAATGTCTTAACCATTTTTCATTAAGAAAATTTCCTTCTTAACGTGCTGTCAACATGTAGCCAAAATACTTTCACTAATAACAGAACTTCAGCTAAATTGCTAGCTGTATAGTATACTTCAGATGCATGACATTGAAGATGATGACAAAACAGCTGCTTCATACATATTCAAAATGCTATTCAGAGTGACAGCATGGCATCTTAGTGGGCTTCATCAATATGCCCTCCTTTTCCTAAGAGGAGTACTGTGAATAAAGCATAAGCATCTGCTTGAGTAGATACACTGGAACTATCTCTACTTTATGGCTAAACTGACCTCAAAAATAACAGCTGTTTTCATAACCAAGGTATGCCTCATGATTGATACTGCAGAATTTACAGTCCTTGACAGGCATTTAAAATTACACGTCAGAGTCCAATTGCTCGTTTGCCTTTGTACTATTAAATCCCACCAAAATAAAAGACTGGCTGTAATTTTCTTGTTAGGGATTCTCATGATGCAGAACAACCTCCACAGAACTCAAAGCTGATTTTTACAGTAGGAATGGGAGTATTCTGGGAAGAATACAGGAAGAAAGAAGCCAAGGTACAGTACGCTGCTGGTAACCAGTTAAGATGCACGGGGACTCCAGCCAGTGGATTTAGACTATAGCATGGTTGACTTAGTCTGCATCATAGCCTGGGAGAAGATTAGGGACTCATGAAAGGCTTCTCAGCAGGCTCACTTCAACTTCAGATGATGAAACAGAGAATAAGGAATATTAAATGGAAGTAACACATTTATGCTTGCTATACTTTTATCTTAATGCAGGACATAGCTTACTGTAGTATCTTATAAGGGATACTTAGCACAGATTTTCAGTTTTACTTGGTGCAAGATGAAGTGGTGGTAACAAGTCACTCAGGCAAAAAGCAATCTCAGATGTTGGGGACGATATTGCTCTGGACATCAGCAGAGAGCCATGAAAACAATATACATCTTGACAGTGGAGTGAAAACTTTGGGCTAAAGTGCTAAAAGGCTCTCACTTAGGTTTCATTTAGCTAAAGGATATTCAAGTAGCAGCAAGTATGTGAGCGAATTGAAGGGGAATGGGGGAGGGGAGGAAACCCAACATATTCCCCGTAGTACTTTAGCCAATCCCCGTATTTCATAAGCAAATAAAACTCAGAAATGCCTCCAAGACAGTAAACACTGTTTTTTTCTGCATTCGTTATCCTGGCTCTAAAAAGTAAAGACCCCAAACAAAAAATATTTTAATGCCAAATAGACACACAGCTAGAACCATCCAACAGAACAGTTAGAAGACCAAAAAGTTAGGAAACTATCTGAAATTGATCTCACTTATTTAGCGTTTAAAACTCCAAAGTAAGTCAATGAAGCTAAGCACTTTTGAATATCAGACTGTACAGGAGAAACCAAACTTTTACTGCTGTACTGAGAGGTTATAAAAATAGATGCACCTTTATTTGCACTTGTTTGATGTGCTTTTTCTTTAAAGTCACAACCACCTTTGCAACAAAGGCTTTACAGGACACTTTCACAAACTTGTTACTTTAAAGCACAGCAAAACTATCCAGAACAATGAATGATCTTCAGTCTCAAAAAACTTGTTCTGTTATCGGTAGGTAATCTATGTATGCACTTGGCAGCCTAGCTTTACTTCCAGTACATTACCATTACTACAGTCAACGTAACGTTTTGATTCTTCAAAAAGAACAAGCCAGTGAGAAACTGTTTGTGGAGAGAAAGAGAAAAACAAATACAGTTGGATGTCAAGTATTATAACTTTACAATAGAATGTGGCTTCTATAAGTATCTTGCAGGTTTCTGATACAGACTGATACATGAATAGACTGATATAAATAAATCTGTTACTACAGACCTTTAGTTAAAACTAAGCAGAGGCTAAGTTTTGTTTATAAACAAGTTCCTAAAATGTAATACTTACACTTTTCTCCCTTTATTCAACCTTTCTAGCAATTGCATATACTTCAAACCCTCATTATTATGCATTTCAAATAGACTGGGCTGTTACAAAAGGCAAGTTACTACAAAGTGACTGCAAAACTGAGCTGTCTGTTCTGAGAGGACAGCCATCTGGGCTTGTTTATATTTTCAAGTTGGTGGAACAGGGAGTTGCTCTGTTAGAGACAGGACACCCTCGGGAAGGAAGTATCCCACAGAGCACTGTCTGCCCCTAGCTACGCATACAAATTTTGGTTTATTTCGGTCACAATCTCAAAAGACTATTCAGCAGATACAAGCAAAGCTGTCAGAAAAAAAAATAGTACGATGAAACTGTAAGGCTCTTACTAAAATACCTGCTGAGACGCTGGGGTGGGCATAAGAGGGGAAGCTACTCCTGATATACACATAGGAAACAGACTTCTGCATAAAGTAGCAAGGACAATGACAGCCTGTTTTTGGAAGTTGAGTCCATTTTTACAAACTGTTACCCATTTAAGGCTCAGCACAGTGTGTTTTCTGAACCATCACACTGAATGCAACACAACCATTATACAAAGTCAGTAAGGATGATCTGACTCACAGGAAACTACGGAAACCTCTTAACAGTTTTTTAGCCAGCTTCCTTGACAAGGACAGCTGTGTAATTGGGAGGGTTTGGTTGTTAAAAATACTTCAGCAGTTTCTATTGTAATTTTATATAAGTGAGGACCTTCGTCATGATTTGTGTTTCAAAATAAAAGTCTTACTTTTATCAAAGCTAGCCAAAATGTATCTAAGATTTACTGTAAGTTAAACAGGACAGAACACAGTTGAATCTTATTCCTTGCCTTCTCTGAATAGTAAATATATAACATAAAAAGATACCTTCTAAAGTAAAATCCAGCAATACGTATTCATAAGCAGAATCCGTCTTTGTTTCAACTTGTGGTCTCTTCAATGTAGAAAAGATTTTTCCAGGGCTGCTATCATCTGGGTCTTCCAGCTTTCTCAGTCCGCACCCCATGGCAAGATCTGCAAGTGATTAAACTACAGGAAAAGGTTGGGGGGCGCAGCAAGATCTGTCGCTCTCACTACGGGGGAAAAGAAAAAGTATCCAAGTAATTCCCTTTGATTTTGTTTTCTATTAGCTGTAAATCCAGACAGAGAAAAAGCCCAGTTCCCAAATCAAAAAGCCAAGGTACTTTCCATTCATTTTTTTATATAGAAACAGCAAGCCCGTGATGATTTCAAGCTACAAACTTGGCAAGAGTCGGCTTGATTTCGCAGCAGTATTAGAGCTGCTACAAACTAGCAGAGATTTTCCATGCCACGTCAATTTACAGCCAGCCCCCTATCAGGGCTCTCTTGCAGAGGACACCAATAGTGCTTTGTTTGTCCTTCTAGACTGGCTGAGGGGGGGCAGAAGGGGGTAGAAGAACTGAAAAAGAAAGTTAGAAGCTTGTCTGTAACTACTTACCCTCCAGAAGTTCTCAACTGCAGTCAGAGGGAAAAAAAGCAAGTTAGTCAGAATGAAAGAATGAGAAAAGAGCCTCAACATGGTTGGAGACGAAAATCATTTCCAGAAAGGAAGTCAGCTTCAAGAGGAAATTGCTTCTGGCATCTCAAAGGGCAGAAAAGTAAATGAAAAGCAGTTTAGTCCTTATTTTAGATTTCAAAGTTTGATTCCCATTTCCTTTCCACAGGAACTTTCCTCCAGAGCAAAAAGAAAAAAAAAACAAAAACAAAACCAAAAACATGAGCAGAGTGTAATATATTGCAGTAATATAAAAATTAAAAAGTACCACTTTCCTGTCAAGAAAAAACAATCAGAACCTACATTGATAAAATCAACTTAAGTGATTGGTTTTGATAAACACTGAAAAATGACACTGCAATATTCCTCAATTCAAATCACAACTTCTTCAATGTTATATATGAATATAGTTACAAAAGTTTGTTCCCCTTTTTCATGGTACTGAACAACCAAAATCCTCTTCTCTTCTGTCAGGCTGACCTCAGCTGGTACAGCCAGGGACTTCCAACACTGTTTCCTAAGTGTTTTGCTTCAAGTCCTTAAAATTTAGTATGATTTTAAGAGCTCTAATACTGCAAGTCACTTGTAACTAACTGCATTACACCTGATGCAGAACATGATAATACATAGGGAAAGGAGGAACAGTGACTGATTTTCTAAGGCCTTCCATTGCTGGCACAGGCAGTTAGAAAATGTTACCTTTATATTTTTAGACTGGATCTAGAGAAATTAAAAATCAACTACATAGAGCCAGAGATTCATAACACCATTCTGAATGAAAGGAACTGCACATTTGAATTTTACAACCTTTTTACTTTCTTTCACTGAAAAATACTGATCTTCTAAGTCATTCACTGCAAGTAAGGCATTAACCATTTGTTTCCTGTTATACTGCAAGCAAAGTGATCTAACTTAAGTAGTTTACCAATAAGGGTAAGTCTGCAGGCTATTCCCCCTTTGAAATCCATGTTATAAAGTTACTTATGTTTGGAAGAATTTTAAGATCACTTAGCGCAGAGTCCAGGACTGAAGCCACAATTACTGCCTTCAGTCCTTGAAAGGAGCTCCCAAGCACTGAAACCCAGGAGAAAATCCCTCAGTGTTGTCTTCTTGATTGAAACCTAGGAAAACATCGTAAATAAGCAAAATTCTTCAGCTTCCTCCATGTCTGCTTGCATAGAAATTGCTCCCAAACACTTTTTTTGGTAAAGGTCATCCCTGAATTGTTACGATAGCACACATACATGTAGCTTGTTCACTCAACCCTGAGAATCCTACTGCTCCATTCCATACAGTCGGTAAGATCCACTGTCACCACTTGCATGAAGCCATGGCACAACTGAGATAGCTGTAAGAAAAAACTTTTTGCAGCACTAGTCCAGCTGCCAGCTGTTTTCCCTGATGTCTTTTTTTTTTTCCAATTTAACTAAAGATAGCTACATTTTTAATGAGGCCAGAATATCGTGTTTTGAACTGTGATAAGGTTTAAACCACATTTCAACCCTCTCACAAAAATAGGATTTTTCATAGTATAAAATGAGTTCTTCAGACACCTATGCAGAAACCCTATTAAGAATAAAAACAATGCTCCTTCATTTGGGTAACCCTACACGAGTTAGGTAGATACAAACTTCCAAGTGGAAGTCAGTCAACAGCTACCATTGCAGATGTGACTCAAAAGCCATTCATTAGACTGAACCAATTAAACCAAAAATCCCATGTGTCAGAATTAAGAAAACCAAAGCCAACCCAACACCAACCAAGAACTAGCAGCATCCCTCACAGGGGTTCAAAACTGCATTAAAGCACTCAAATGACTCCAGAGAGGAATAGGATCCTACAGCTTTGGGATTCAAGAGCTGATTAAGTGACCCAAAATGCAAAAACTGAGAACTGGTATCAGAGAACAAATCCCTAAAACTACCTTGTTATTCACCAAGGTGTGGTAATCACAACAACCCTCACTGAAAGAGCATGTAACTCATTCAGTGAAAACCAAAACGTGAAACAGTATTTGGACCAAACATGTTTCTCACTTGGGGCAATAACCAACCATGTTTGCAGCTTAGAAAAAGCACATGTGAGCGCCACTTAAAAAAGGAAATACAAAAAGTCTCCATTATCATTGACTATAGACCAGTTACCACCAACAGAATATTTTTGAACAGAAGATAGACACAGTAAGACACAAGGGGACAAATCACAAACCCAAGTTAAATTACTCAGATTTCTCCAGAAATCTGTGGCTATGTGAACAGCTACAGGTCTCAAACCCAATGCATTAACCCCCCCTCCCCCCCAAATATTAATCATCTCAAATTACAACACTTTTGACCTTCACAGTTCCTCTCTGAACTTCTTTTTAAGCTTACTTCCTTTATTTTATGACCCAAGGCAAATGTAAAGTTTTTGCTTGGGACAGGATAATAACATAAAAAAATTCCATCAAAAAAATTCTGCAATTCAATAGTCAAGTATTTTTCATATCCCCATCCTCAAGAAGTACTGTTTCAACAAAACACTGCCATTTAGCTCTTCATGTAGAATGATTTGATTAAAGCTGTTCCGTCCATAATTTAAAGATGTTAAGAAAGCAGTGGTGTTCCATCCTGAATGCTACTTGGTAGCCTTTAAAGGCTTTTTTTTTTCCCTTTAAAGGAATAATTTTGTGAATGTACCAGGACCAGTCTTGTTAAACATGTTGACTTGAGCTGAAAAGGCCGACTTTTCTGCAATTGCATTTAACTTAATGTTCTAAAAATAATTAACAGAGATGACAACAGTTTCAGTGACTGCGTAAGCACAGTTTAATGATAAAAGTTCAATAACATTTTTCCATATTTTTCTAAACCCTTACTAATCAATACTACAATTAAACGAAAGTAACAATCCAAACAGTAAACACTGACCACTGTGAATTAAAACTTTTAGTTACCAACCCAGAACTTTAATAGAAGTTAAACTTCAGAAACTTGTTTATTATTGCTGTATTACAAGTTGTGTCAACATAAAGAGCTTTAGATTTAAGATTACTAACAGTTCTCTTAAACGAGATCTACAAATTTATTATTTTGCATATCCAAAGTATCTCATTTACCAAAGCTGCAGTACCTAGATCATCTGCATCTGCCACACAGTGTCAAATAACCCAGCCATATGATCAACTAAAAATCACACATTTGAGAATGAAATTGGATGTTCTAGTTTATCAGTTAAAAACAACTGGAAGTATTATGGACACCATTCAGTTTGCCTTTAACATACACTTTATGCAGACTACAGTGCCACTGACAGAGGTACAATATGATCATATCGGGTCCTTAAAATTAGTTTCAATACTTCTTCAAATTATTTGTGACCCAAAAGTCTAAGAAAGCCTTATAAGACCTACATTTCCCCATTACATCTTGGCTACATTATTAAACATTGTTAAAAGTATTCCTGTTCTGTTTTCTATACATCTATTTGGATTTTCTGCATAACAGTGTACAAGGATTACATACAGGATTGCACACATGTATCAAGACACTAGCACTGTATTTTTGATCTTTAAAATATTGATTTAAAATGTATATGCTTTTTACTTAAATAGGAAACAAAGAAACTTTTATACAGGTGAATCAAAACTACTGTAGTACTTCCAACATTACAAACCTATTTTACAATGACTTTTGCTATAAAAAACTATTTACAAACCTACATTTTGGAACTATGTTAAACAGAGAAAAACAATTAAAGGGATCCATGTGTTCTACTACTTTCTGCTCAGTTACTACTAGAATGCAGTTCAGCCACTTACTTAGTATCAGCTATTTTTAAAATTTGTTTCACAATACAAAGAATTCCCAATTAAAAATTAAAAATGTAAATAGATTTTCAAGGATTATGAATGCACTTCTGATGCTTAGACTACAAGCAACAGGAACCAAAGTTATTAGTGAACCAGAGAATTCTACTTAATGCACAAAAAATAATCCTCAATCAAACAAAATACAGGAAAGAGGTAACTTCAGGAACTTTTCCGCCTACAGGTTTTTATTCAGTGTTATCTTATAGACAATGTTAGCACTAGCATTTTGCCATATAAACATAACATGAAATAGACAACGGTTGCTAGAAAGACTGTAACAACTAGCTCTGTAGAAAACAATAATAGCCAGATCTCTAAATTCTAAGGGGTGAAAGCCAGAAGACTGATCTGGTTTGGTAACACATGAATGTAACAAGCAGTGCACAAAGATAGTTATTTGCTGTTAGTTACTGAATGCATATAGGGCAGAGTTCTAATCTGATGGGCACATGTAAAGCCTTGTAACTATCAATGGGAAAATGCAGAAGACCCAAGAGAATGTTACCCTTCTCCAGCCCTCAAAATCCACGAGGGATCAAGCACTTAGCAGCTGCAGTTAACTAAATGACTTGCATAGAAGAGCATGAGAATCTCCCATATTGTGGAAATTTTAAGTGTCAGAATAAAACTGTGTAGTTAAAAGAGAACTAAAAAAGTAACGAATGCTAGAACATCAAGATAATGCAACTGTAGGCTCTACCTGGGGAAACGACGTCGTTCTCTCACACCACATACCATTTGTGTGTCCCTGTAATGGAATTCCAAAAGTCAGTTATTGTGCCTCAATTTTGTCTGCAGAAAAATGCAGCCACAGGAAACTCAAAGGTTCAGTTACTATTGGTTTGATGTTATGTCATCATTCTTGGCAAGCATTCTGAAGAAGAATAAGCTACAATATCAACAGAGAGCCCTCAGTATTTCTACAGTGACCTATGGCTCCTGGAAGAAAGCCACCATGCAGAGCATCATCTTGGTGTCTTATAGGTTTCTCAAGTCAACATGAAGCATTGCAAAGACCTGGTGATACAAATCCAACAGTACCTCCACAGCGATGTTACAGGCCCCACAGCAGAATGCTGCAGGTACAGTTACGTGCCCAACACTGAATATCCTTCCCAAATGATCAAGTGCATGTGCAAGTAAAACCAAAGTAAATGTTCTCTGAAACAAGAGGCCATGGCATCAACTCACTATCAAACAATTTAACAACTGCAGCAATTAATGGAAATAAACTACATTCTGTAAGCATCTGGACTAGAGCCACAATCTGATGCACTATATTTGTACACTTGCAAGCTAGCTCCTCAGCTGAAAGGACTTTCCTGCAAGGACTTGGGATTAAGTATTATGAAGTCTGGGTCAATGCACATTTGTTTCATGATACAATAAATAAGGGTCTAAGAACCATTCTTTGGCACCTTCAGAAACATCACCTCGTTAAAAAAATATAATAATTGACTATATAAAAAGTTTCTCCATGGAAATCTATTACTATCACAATGTGCCAAGATGTAATACATTTATATTGATGAATTCTAAAATCTGAGTATCAAATGGAAAAACAACTGGACAGATGTTTTTAGTTGTACAGAATGGCTCAAAAACTAACAATCTACAGCAGATGAGTATTTCCCCCTCAAGAAGGGGCTGAAATCCCCATGTATCCAACAAATTGTGTATCTTTTTTTTTATATGAACTGGTAAAACAATCCCCCACAGCTGCTATCGTAACAAGTATTTTAAAATAGAAGCTATTAAGTTATACATGTGCAGATTTTTCAACCTAACAAAAGGCAGAAAGTCACTAGAAGAAACCTGCAACCGAGTCATGGAACACAGGATCTCCTTTCACAACAATCTGCAAACAGCATAAGAACAGAACTGGAGTCCACCTCTCTTCCTGCACTATATGAAAAAATGCTACTAACTGCTATAAATCTTTAAATATATTTACATATTACACACAGATTACTGACTGCAGTGCCTACTCTATAAGATCCCTGAATAATTAAAAAACCCTAAGCAAAAAAAAGCCCCACAAGAAGATAACCCCCAAATTACTACAGAGCAGGTAAAACTGAAAAGCCGAAGTATATTTACATAAAGACCTCAGTGCTGCAGAAGCAATAAGCTATCGTCTGTACTCCTATTAACTAGAGGCTGCACTTTAACCTTTGGGAAATCAACCTTTTATAAAACAGATGCAATTCTAGTGGGTGAGAGGAGAAGCAAGTCAAAAAAGAGAAAACTATCTCCTTGCAGCTGTAGAAGAAGGAGTATTTCACCTCAACTTGTAATACTGCCAGGGAGTACCTAAGTTGGGCACAGACAACAGAAAAAGTAAAAGCAAGGAGTTTTCAATGGTGTTGTAATAGCAATACGTTAAATCTTGCCTTTTTCTACATCTAAAAACATACCATAAAACCAAATTTAGTGCTTATCATACATACGAAACAGTCAGCTTCATATGAGAATAAACTAGTCATCCAAATTTATTATAAAAAGTTATTATTCTCAAGTACTAAAATGATACATAAGTTATATACCTTAAAAAAGTGAAGAATACCAATTGTTAAAAAAAAAAAAAAAGAAATAAAAAGTAGGCAAACTCTTCTGGAATTAAAATAAAATACAGAGATTTAAACAACCAGACTTCAATCAGCAGGACATAAATGCTGTTAGTATGTGGGAAAATGGCATTTACTTTGTAACAAATGCATTTTTAAAGTTCCAGAAATTAAATGTTAACTTTCCCTTTTAATAAAAAATATGCTGATTTTCAGTCTATGTTAGTAACCAAAATTTATACAGTAGGCTGTGTACCAGAAATCCCCATTTTGTCCTGTAACAGTATTTTTACTAAGAAAGGAAATGCAGGATAAAAATTATGGTTTCAAGGGTTTTTTACCTGTCCAAACTACAGTGTTTCATTTGATCACTTTACAAAAAGGAGTACTATTTAACTTTGGCATTTTCAGGCAAACGTTAGGAGTTAGGAAGAACATCTGCTCCACGTGATAGGTAGTAGATAGGTAAAAGAAAATAAAATTTGTTTTACAGTCTGTAGAAGGTGGTATGAGAATTTTATGCTCCATTCTGTAATCGTGTCTAGGATGAAATGGGGACTTCATGTGCATTGAGGTTTCAGACTCCGATGGACGATGTGAAAAATTTCTTCTCACAGAATGCAGCCTCAGTTCCTAAAGAGAAGGAAAAATGCTGTGTTGTTTCTTCTGTTTCAAAGGGTGTCCTATTTACTTCATTAATAATGCTTCAACGAAAATTTACAGGCCAGTTTGATATTGCGCCAGCTGGACAGACTTAGTTCAAAAAGGAAAAGCATATTTCCATTCAAGTCAACAGTGGTAAGAAATATCATCCTTTATTTACAAGTACGGAATCTTAGAATGAGTTAAGAATTAATTTACTTACAAAAATAATCAAGTTCTGTTCATTGATCATATTGCCTCAGTAAAAGTATGCCAAGTTATTAAAGCAACCGTACCCTCTTTCTAATTGGATAGGGAAAATGTATTTTTATAATATGCTACAGTGCAAAACTAATTAACCAATTGCATGTTTGTTTTACTTTTTTTACTTTTGCATTCTCTGTAATGTAGATCAGAGCAAGGCATTACTATGGGAATTTATAATAATGCTAACATATTCTCTTTTAGTAGCTAAAACTCAAGACTTGTAAGACTTGAGCTGAATAACTGATAGCTGTCCTATTTGTGAACCAACAGATAAGCAACTGGCTGTGATTACGTAATATGTCAGTGGATGCCACCAGCTGCTGACAAAGACATGGCAAGATTCAGAAAACAGGGTTACCATTTTAGGTGCTGGCAAGAACAGTTTCTAGAATGGTATTCTGGTTTTATTTCTTATGATCAAATTCTCTTGCAGTCTCCTCTTCTACCTCAGCTTCTCTGTATCCAACTTGTGGAACTTAAATCTGTTCTCCAGTTAACCAATATGAGACCTTTCTTCCCAGTCCTACTATGCCATATGACAGACTAACTAGCCCTGTTTTCTAACCTCATCCTCCTAGCTCATGCCTTTTCAGCATTAGCTTTTTTGTTTTGCTAACCTTACCTACCTTTTTAACCTCCTTTTTAGCTCTAACAGTTTCCTAACGCAACCAGCTGTAACTCCTACGTTGCTATTAAGATATTCAAGCCACTTGAACCTCAGGATTTCACTGTCTTTCCATCATCTACTAGCTCTGCATCATGCTGTGCATTGCCTTCTTAAGTATCTAGCTTCCAGGCCATCTAGTGCCAGTCTCCCTGCTCCCTTCAGCTTTCATTACATCAACCTTACAGTCCCAATCTATTTCTCTTACTCTTCTTTCAGTTTTGACTCCTACTAGGATACTGAGGAAATAAACACATTTTCTCCTCTCTATTGCCTGGTCCCAGAAGAACTATGCTCAATTTCACCTCAGCAAGCTTCTAATATTTTTTCAAAGCTACATCTAGAGATAAATCACACAAACACATACACAGACAGTGAATCACACCTTAACCAATAGCAAGCCCCTGCTACAAACCACTGGGCCATTTAAAGGCTGTCAAGGTAAGAAATGGACATAAATTGCAATGAAACAACTGACCGCAAGTTCCACAGCAGGCAGCTGCGAGCTGCTATGGCGATGATGGATCTCAGCCACATAGGAAGGACTGGACAAGAAAATCAGTGCAAGTAGATGAGAGCTGCCCAAATGGCTTAATACTGAATGCTCCATAGTGCCTGTCAAGTAAAGAGAGAAAGAACATACAGATCAAAGAAAGCAAAAGAAAACACCCCACTAAACTGGAATGAGAACAAACTATTAGAACTAAAAAGAAAAAAAAAAAGGAAAAAAAGATTGTAAAGAGAGCATAGAATGGAACAATGAAAGAAAAAGCATGCCATCTACAGATTTCAAAGTTAATGTTAAATTAACAGATTTGTTTTGGTGGTGTTTAAAATACCTGCTTTACAGGCAACGGACCTCACTACAGCTGGTGACAAGCCTCTTATTAAAATACATCCTAGAATCATAGAATGGTTAGGGTTGGAAAGCACCTTACGATCATCTAGTTCCAACCTTGAAGTTTGGATTCGTGTTTCTGAGACTAAGGTAACTTTGAACAAAGGGTTTATTCTCTCTCTTCACTTCACTGCAAGTGGAAAAAAAAAATAAAATACTTACCTATACATAAAACATTTTGTAAGGTTTTATTTTTTTGTTCCAGATGGAGTATCATACAGTAACACACTACTTATTGTATAAGTACTAGCATAAAATTACTATGCTCTTCCCACAATGATTACACCAAGACTTTCTCTTACAGAAAAAAACCCCAGAACAACAATTTAGGTATATATAGATGCATGTGTATATATAGCAACACATATAAACAGATGCATATTTAAGTGTATTATACACACAGAGAACCTAAATTTTACCTTATTACTCTCATTATAAAGAAAAATTGAGTGCTCCAAGTTCAGCTAAATTTACAGGACACTCACTGTCAAAAGGCCAAGGTTTTAGCACCATGCACCATTAAGATCTGAATGCACATATACATGAACTATATTACAAATACCCTTAATTCTGACATAGGAAGATCCTCCTCTGCCTTTTCAGTTAGAAACAATATAGTTACTGACAATATACTGTAGACTGAATTGCTCAAACAGAAAAATATGTTGGACTTTAAAACCAACCCCCCCCCGGCCTCCCAAGAAAACAATCCCGAACCACACACAGAAAAAAAACCAAATCCAAAACCCCAACTTTAAAGCTGTCAAAAAAGATTGTGGAGAATAGAGAATGAAGTAGTGAAATGAACCAAACATGCAAACAAATCTGAAAACCAGGATATGTTTTTGTCACTGATAGGCTCTTTAACAATTGTTAGAGAACTCAGGTTTTCAGGAAAACACATGAAAATAGTTACTACCTTTAAAGGGTAAGCTTTAAAGAAATACTATAGCTGTGCACTCCAATTTAGATTTACATCAAGGAAGATAGTCAGACTTTGTCAACGAAAACTGGTCTATTGTGGTGACGAGTGAATAGTTTAGAAAATCTAAGACTGATTCTCTCCAACAAAGCTAAATGTCCAAGCTCAAATAAAGAGAACACCCCCTCCAGAGACCTAAAAAGTCTCCTATAGAAAAAGACACTTTAGAATCCTACATGCTAATGTTAGCCAAAACATTCTGTTAGATACAGACCACAGAAATAGCAAAAACCTCAGACAGCCTGGAACCATGCCTACCCTGACACATATACTTGCACCTGGAAAAGATGACTGAAAGCAGAAAGATCCAAACGTATGAGACAACACAACAAACCCTCCCCACCTCCACGTCCACCTTTTATGCCTTTGCTCAGTTTATGCAGACTGCAGTTATGCTGCTCAGCTCCCCCAGTTGCTCGTGCGTTGCTCATGTATGTCCCTCATACACACACACTATCCAGTAAGCATTTACCAGGCCAGTGCCTCAGAACTCAACCACCACAACAAAAATTTAATTCACAGGTATTTCTCCCAGACCTGAAACCAGAGCATGTGAATTTCAATCTTCCCTCAAGTTTCTGCTGTTACTGTAGACTACACAGACCTTGCTACTGAACAGAATCTCATAGATGTCCTCTAGGAGCATCCAAACATTAATCTCCAAATTAGAGGCTGACTGAAACACTGCATAAGATCCAGTAGAGATGAACCCTGCGTCCCAGCTTCCTAAAAAACAAGTGTCACCTGGCAGCCTTTAAAAACAAATGCCAACCTTAGCCATTTGCACAGATGTGAAGATGAAATTACTTCTACAAACTCATGAAGAAAACACACAATAATCACCAAAAGAATACACCTTCAAGTAAATACTCGGGATCATTAGCAAACCCGTGAGCAAGGGTAGGCCATTAGCATTTTTGATTCAAACCTGATCTGAAATACCAAATTTGGATCTAAAAAGGAAACTACAGCTGGAAGTTGGTGAATGTGCTTTTCTACTTTTCATATAAGGCTATTACAGATTTTGTACTAAAAGTCACATCACCAAAAAGCTATGTAAGTGACAGAATAGAGAATGAAATGTAAGTTAGGGAATTGCCAAAACTGAAGCCTCCTTTGTTAACTGCTACACCATTAGTGAACTGACTTCTCTTTTTACACATCCACAACAGCAACAGAAGGAACTTAGGAATTTTTTATTTTCCTCTTCAGTAAAGATTTCATCCATTTTGTTCACTTGCCCTTGAGACATCATTAGAATACAATTGTAATGCCCACTCTGTTTTAAGCTGCATTTGAAACCTCTAAGTCTACAACTGCCAACAGTATCTGCCTACTGGCTGTACCCATCCTGCTTTCATGACTAATAGCTCCTAGAACAAAGTGTATGTTTATTCCTAACACAATTCCTAATGTACTGGAGGCAACTGGCACATGACCTTCAATATAAGGTCGTTACTTTAGGCATCTGCTCTTTCTCACATGGCCACTACTTGGCAATTTTCAAGCAGCAGACACATCTGTTGGGGTATTTTAACAACACCAGCAGTTTTGTGAAGCTGGGGAGCAGGTGGTAATGACACAACCAGTTGTTAATACATAGCAGGCTGCTGTCAACATTTGGTCCTTATTTTTTAACCCACCATTGTTGAGTGCTCAGTTACAGTAACAGACACAATGCAAGCTGATCCTGCTTGTTATATGTAGGGTATATTCAGAGCTTTGAGCGAGTATGTGAAAAGGTAAGGTGAAATTTGAAAAGGAAGAATTATACTCCAGAACTACTATTTACTATTAAACGAAGCTAAATAACTAATTAAAAACTACAACCTGTCAACACCAATTTGACATCATCTTGTAATTAATGAAAGATTTGCTGAATTCTGACAATTTTAAGGGTTTAACTGCATCTATCAATCTACTCGAAATGTGAACAGACCAGAGTTTCAATCACAGGTAACAAACTTCAAGAAAATGGGTTAAGAATGAGCAAGAAATACAGTGAAAGAATAGACAGGACCAGCAGTTTCATGCTCAGTTTCATCAAGTTTAAATCTGCACTGCTAATACAAATCTTACTTCTTTTACCCTATTCCAAATGTCTTGTATACATACAAGAGTTCATGTAGTTGCTTGATAAACCTGTCTGAGGAACTGATCCAAGTGTAAGTTAACTCTTTTTTAGTGGAGGGAGTAGGGCTTCATCTTAACTACATCAGTTCCCTGACCTGGTATACCATAACGGCTAACAGAAACCTCTACCAGCACAAGGAAATGGGTGGTGTGGAAAACTGAATGAATTGCTGGGTTATAGCTTTGAATGAAAGTGAAATCACTTCTAAAGCTATGAACAAACACAGAAAATACTGTATCAGGAAATAAGTAAGAGTATTAATTTGCAGCTCATTTCCTATGCCACAGTAACCAAACATGCTTTGACTGTGCACGCACATATTCATGTAACTTAATACATTATCACTTATCACAGAGTAAACTTCTTTGCCTTTGCTATAAGGCAAAGCATGGTACTATGGCAATTACTGTAGAAGAGGAAGAGCTGTTGTGCTCTAGATCTACCGTGTAACTTACTTCATGCTATCTTGCTCGTATAGCCTTGGCCCTAGGAAAGATAATAAAAGTCAAGTTTCAAGGTGAAAAAGCTTCTTTTGCTTTCTGATACAGTAAGTATTCACTGATTTTTCATTCTGAAATTACTATTGCTTTTTAAAATGTTTTCACACACTGTTAGAATATAAACTGGATGTTATGATCACTGTGTTACACCAACTCTCTTTTAAGTATTCCTTAAAAATACAAATCACTCAGCTATTCACATCTCAAATTCATATTCAGCTTTTTTTATTGGAGTACTTGCATTTTATTCCAAGACAATACTTAATGTTACAGCCCCCTCTACTGGAGAAGTATTTAGTAGCTATTATTACACAACAGTCTGGAAAAAAAGATTTTTCTCTTAAACGTAAAAATATTTAAAAATAAACTTTAAAATGCCTATAACATGGTTTTGATTCATTCGTATCCAGTCTGCCATTTGTAGTTGAATGGTTTTGATTCATTCATATCCAGTCTGCCATTTGTAGTTGAATAAGCATCTTTCACTGAAGACTAAGTGTTGTAACATCATGTAAAACTACAGACACATTTAGTCCTATGTTGTCAAGCAAATCTAAGCTAAATGTAGTTTAGACATTATTTCATATGTTGTGTCAACAACCTTACTGATTGAGTTAACTCAAAAGGATCTTAAACTGGAACCCCAAAACCCCCAGCAGCTTGTATTAAGTGACATGGAAGATTCACATTTTAGAATGGCCATTCAAGAATCAGAGCTACAAAAAAACATCCACGGGTGACCAACCAGCATAACTTTTCATGCTCCATGGTCCAAAATTCAACCTCTCCACAACATGAGGTACTTATGTAAGGCTGCAAGTAATGAATTCAACTTCCCAAGATTCAGAGATTTGTAACTATCACTTCAAAGAACTGAACGAGGTTCACTGTTTTATCTCTAAATACATTTTTTCATATGCAGTTTTCTTTGTACCTCCAGTTTTAAAATACCTGTATTTGCCTTTTGGTTTGTTTTTTTTTAAGTTTCTCCACATAGTTCTAAAACAAGCAATACCCATGTCCTCTGTAACAAAGCCTCAAGTGTAGAAAAATCTGGTCCTCAGCAACATTTCTTTTTTCCTTACTAATTCATTAACAGAAGACTTTTTCATCCCTTCCTCTCTTCTTTTACTGTTTCCCTTCAAGAATGGGGACAGTGGCAGTACCATGCCTGCTTTAACTATCTTTCTTTGATACTCACAGGCGCAGGCATGGCTATGGCATTCTGAGCAATAGGCTGGTGATGTGGTACTTGAACTCCGTGATCAGAATACACCTGGTATTACAGAAAACAAATAAATAAAAAAAGGCAGAAAACCTTGTTTCACAACTGTATGTTTTTTACAAACTTTTCACATGAATTTAAATTCCTTAGAACTTCAAACAATATTTAAAGTACTGACTTCCTAAAAACCAAAATTTCAGGTATTTAAAAAACTGTATTTTCCCCACTGTACTAAAGTTTGATAAAATCAGTTATCTAGAGCAGTGTCAAAAATCACTGTCTTTAACAGATGTATCATACTACTATAAATCCATTTCACTCAGCTCTGATTGGAGCAGTGTTTAAATGTGTAGATTAGCACACTGAAATGCAGTTCCCAGCATTATCACATTTACAAGACATTTACATGCAAGTAATACATAGGCTTTTCTTTTAATTTTATACCAGCTTTTTAATTTCCACATACTGCTTCCTTTAACATGAATGAAATGTGTACCTGTGAACTGAGTGCATGTTACATCCAAATATTCCTTAACCTATTTGATGTATTTTCTTAAGTGCTCACAGGCTGCAAAATTTCTCTAAGTTGGTAACTGATTTATGAAATACAAGAAGTAAAATAATAGCACTGGTAATATTTATGATTTTATAAACACCAA
This sequence comes from Loriculus beryllinus, assembly GCA_039877255.1. Taxonomy (NCBI): domain Eukaryota; kingdom Metazoa; phylum Chordata; class Aves; order Psittaciformes; family Psittacidae; genus Loriculus; species Loriculus beryllinus. The sequence continues at coordinate 25,287 of JBCJKH010051293.1, forward strand.
CTTACATGCACTTAAAAAATAACAAAAACTCCAACAACCAAAGTCTTGGATTACTCAATACCTTTACGGGGAAATTAAATTAAAATATGTCAGGATTTGCCATTTAAGATGTTTGAAATACCAGTTTTGGAACTTCTCTTGTAGCAATGCAATAAAATACTCTTCAACTTTTGTAACAACACTTGATTACTGTCCTAATTTATCATTTATTTTTACATCCCTGTTAATGACAAATGAATTATCAAAAGTACCAATCAGAATACACTTAAAATTTTATATTAAGTTTTTCTGCAGCAAATTATTTACTTCCATTTTTAACATCCAAAGAAATAGCCATATTGTACATTAACTATATCTTAAACATTAGAAATGCTATTGATATGGAAGCAAAACAAAAAAAAAAAAAGAAAAATATTTAGCCATTCAACTACTTCGTTTATTCTGATCTTCACAGTATTTAAAACTGAGCTTCTGCTCACAGAGAAAACTTCAGGAAACCGTTATGGCTTAGGTATACTAATCCAGCATTCTGAAGAGTCCGATTCCCATTTTACTTGTTATTTTCAAACACAACAAAACAACCCGACTAGTTTTTATACTGCTGCCTGTCATACACTTATGACCCCTCTATAGTATTTCAAATCAAAGCATCCTTCTAGAAAACTGGAAGAGATATTCTTGAGGACAACTGAAATGATTTAACAGCAGCAGCATTAACTGTGGGGGTAAGTACAGGGAACAGTTGATGTTAAGTGCTCTGAACTACCTGTGCTTCCACCAAAAGAACGTTTTTCAACTGCAGATAAAAGCTTGAACTGCAAGTAAAGTTTTTATAAAAATACCTCTGGAGCTGCAGCTTCTACAAGGAGAGGTGGAGGTACACACCCACTTTCCTGCGTAATCCCTATCGGCTGATAAATGACTTCAGATGGTTGCACATACAAGAATGAAGGTGAAGACAGAGAAGACTGAAATAAACCACATTACTTTCATAAATAATATGATTTATGCACTATGAACACCAAAGATTCTTTTAAAGTTTTATCTTCATTTATGTTTAGCAAAGAGAACAGTAAAATAAAGTGTCAAATTAACCTTTGATAACCTAAAGGGACCAAATGAGGGGAAAGTTGGTAAGATAAAACAAAAATGTCCTGTAGCCTTTATACATTTTTCAGATTTTATTTACATTTTGGAGAGTACTGTTAGAGAAATCCTAGAATATATAAAATCGACACACTCAAGATCACAGAAATATAGCAAGTATAACCTTGTAAAAATGTTACATTAAAAGAGTAAATATTTTGTTTTAAAATAAACCCCACAGTATTTCTGTAATTCAGCACCCAGATTTCAAAGCAGCAGATGACATCTATTAATAGATATGACCTGGCCATAACTGGACAAGGCTGCCTGCTACTGATGTAATGAGGATGCTCTGTAACAGTTCAATCTTAAGCAATCTAGTCCTCCTTTCAGCTTCAAACTCTTAAAGTTCCTTGAGTGTCAAGATTTCCGTATTAAGCTCCTCTGCTACAGAGATCATAAAACCAACAGTCTCTCCCCAGAATTACCAGGTTAGCAATTTCAAGTTCTTCCTCCTATTTCAAGGGTCTGGGTCTAGTTTCACCCTATTTGTGTGTCTACATGCTTCTGCTAGCAATACTCCAATCAAACATCACAGTTAGTAAGCTAGCTGATACTCATTTCTCCTATCAGGCAAAATATGGCAGTTTTTACCTGCTTCTGAGAACTTACAAGATAATTTCATACAGATTTTTTGCCAGAGGAAGAAAGGAGGGGAAGATGCTTCCTTTATGTCAGATTTGTATCTGATGTTTCAATAAATGCTTATTAATAAAATGTTATTTCAGGTTTTGATAACATTTAAGTGTTGTGAATAGCGGTGAAATTCACTGTAAGTGCACCAGACCTTTAAAGTAGATGCAAACTGATGTTAATATACTGCAATTGTATTTACCTGTGGAACAGGCCACTGCCACTGACTTGGAACACAGGCGGCTGGTGCCTAAACTCAAACAAAACCAGTATTACTTATGTGATTAAGAACATATGCATACACCTACTGTAATTCCCAACATACTACAGTCAAAACCATCTTTAATCTATAATCAATACTTAAACAAAATGATTTTCATTAAGCACCCAAGTAATTTAGGAACTTGGTTTCACCTACCACTCAGCCTCTGACTCTAGCATTTCATTAACTTCTAAAATACTGAAGCATCTTAAGATGCATGGCTAACTAGAAAAACAGAAGATACAGAATGCATCTAACTTGCCAAAACACATTAAAAACACAGACATACTGCATAAATCCAGTAGTAGGCCATCAAGACTATTGAGGGACTAGAGAACAGATGTATGTGGATGCTGAGAGGATTGGGTTTGTTTAGCCTTGAGAAGGATAAAGGTGGGAGGGGTGCTTGCTAAGGGATGACAGCATAAATATCACTGAGTCAGATTCTCACCAGTGGTGTTCAGAGCACGAGTCAACAGACACAGGTTGGAACACTGAATATTTTAACTAGTTAAAAAGAAAATACTTTTACTGTGAGAAGTATCAAGTATCAGAAGATGCTGTCCAGAAAGTTGTGCAAACTATATTGCTGAAAATATTTAAAATTCAATTGGACAAGTTCCCAAGAAACTTCATCTAACAAGCCTTGCTTTGAGCAGGAGTTTGGCCTAGATTATAAAATTTAAGGACGATACTAACCCAGCTGTCTAGCAACTACAAGCAAAATTTTAATTATTACATTTCCTCACAGTTACATAGGCAGAATAGATTACATTATAGTTAAAAAGATCTTAAGCAAAATTAAAATTTCTTTTATATGACTATTTTGAACAATCTTTTCATTTCCTAAGAATAAAGAGTCAAGACAGTGCTGCAAATAAAACTGCATGACTGGAAGGAATACTGATGATTGTAAGACAATTTTCATATAGGTACCTGATACTGGTATGTAGGAGACTGATAAACTGGTTGAGCCACCATCACAGGTGAACTGGAAACAGAGCGTGACTTGAAAAGAAAGACGTTAAAGACTTAATGAAGCAATTTAATGAATCACCACTCCTACTAAGAACAGTTCTGGTGTACTGTAATGCTGAGCCATCTTGCCTTTCTTTTGAAAAATCAATTTAACTTACACTTAGATTCTTCAAAAGCACTGTTTTCTAAGTGACTACACTAGAGATGAAACAATTACCTTTGGTGTATTTACTTAGTTCTTTCCAGAAAGCATCATGCCATCACCATCTAGAAATGCTGAGGCCGTCCACTACTCTGACTATAGATACATTTTTTGTAAATACTTCAAACAATCTAAGCTGTCACTGATGTTTTCCTACCCTTTCCCACAGCCCCAACACAACCTTCCCTTTTCCATTTGCTACCTCACACCAGGCTGAGCATTAATCTGATTCGACAATCAGCCAGTTTAAGGAGCTAGAAACCTGCCTGGGTTTGATGTGGGCCTAGTTTAGGTTCAAAAAGAAGTAAGTGCAAGAAAGGGGGGCAGAAATATGCCAACGATAGAGGACAACACAGCCCTGTGAACCTGTAGTTCTGACTAGTAAAGCCTAGTGTGTGCAATTTGCAATTGTAAAGATTCAGTGCTATTTGTTTGAAACACACTGGATATGAGCCAGAAATTTTGGGAAATTTGTTTTTATTCATTACTAATACTTCCATTGAGTTTTTTCCCAACATGAAAGGATTTTCCACTCACATGTCTGTGAATGCTGTCTAAGGTCCCTAAGGCTACTAAAGGCAAATAATCCATCAAATTATTTTCCTTTCAAACAAAGTATTATTCTTGAAAAAGAATATGTGAATGACTATAAAATAACCCAATTTCATTTTTGCTTTCTTGATCTAGTACTACATTCTCTTTTCATCCTCAGTGTAAGAATTTGCACCCAGGAACACCTCATTCATGGAGGAATAATAAATGGAGCCAACCAGCGGTCAAAAGCATCAGAAACTCCTAAGTAAAACAAAACTTCTCCTGTAGCAGGGCCCACACTGATTCTGAGCTACCCTGTCCTACAGGTCATATCAAAGCAAAAGTCCCCTGCAGAAGACCAATAAACTTAAGTAATATTTAAAAACATAAAATAAACAGGCCAATACAAGGAAGCCATTTAAACATCAAACATCAGCATAGCCTAAAAAACTGGAAGCAGGATGGACTTAAAAATACTGCACTCATCCTGGTCCACAGAAAAGCATATACGCAAAAATAACTGACTTACTGGCCATGGTTGTTGAACAGAAGCAACTTCAGATGTATGAAAATAAGCCACTCCATTATGGTAAATGTAGGGATATCCACTTGATGTAGTTAAGTACATTGTAGCAGCTTCTGGTATAACAGTAGAACCTGAAATTAGTATTTTAAAATTTATTCACTGGAAAACTTTATTTTTTTAGATTTGTAGGCCATAAAAAAGGAGAAAAGGTCACATTTTATCTCTAGAGGAGCAAAGCACTTAAAGGAAAGAGCATGGAGCAGTGTGCCTAGTGCCATCTCAATTCCCTCTCAAACACAAAATCATCAAAGCAAATGGTCACAGGACATCTCCAAAGGTAGACAGGAAAGGGGTACAAAAGATAACATGCATTTAAATTACTAACCAAAGATACATGTATTTTTTAACCTTCAAATGTCCAGAGATAACTTTAAATTGTAGGAGATTTTAACTGGTAACCACCACATACTCATATTTAGCTGATACAGGATCCAAGCACTAAAAATAACCGAATTATTTCACTACAAGGTACTGCCTCCTCTCTTAGCACACAGACTGTGTGGCTGTGGCTGTTCCTGTGATGGCACATGGCCTGGCAAAAGTAAAAATTGGTAACTAGATGTCAGCAACGGGGATAGTTCTCAGCAATGCTGCATTATGGTGGAGCTGTAAGCCAGCATGGGCTTATCGCAAAGCAGAGTTTCATCTATGCAGCCCTCTAATAGGTACTGACAGCCATCATTATTCAAATAAAGGGATAGATCCCCATGCAGATGAGCAGAAGTGTGGGGTGAGGTTTTTTTTTAACACAGCAAAGTTACAAAAGTACATCTCGTTCCCTGCTGCACTTACAAAAGGAATGTATTTTACAGCTCTGACACACAGCCTTTAGTGTGGAGTAACAGAACATATCCTGGTATGCCAAAACCTGATGGAGCTTCCCTTAAAAGTTGGTGATTCATTTCCTACATTTTCAGTTGTTTATTACAGAAATAAAACTGCTTCTGGCAGGAGAGGACATCTTCTCTGGAATAAAACCTCCCTGTGTCTCCCCAAAAAGAGCATCTTAACAGCTTACTTGATCAAGATAAAGAAGTAATCTGGCAAAGAAAACCTATCAGTACCCCTCTTACGTAAGTGTTCAGTCTGAAATGCAAGTAAAAATACATACGAGGATTCCGTATTTGTTGTTTTCTTATTGCTGGACCAATATTCAATTTCTTATCCCTATAATTAAGTTTTTTAGCCTAGAATTAAAGAAAGAAGACATTGTTTTCTACACATACCTAGACATGCAAGAAACAAAAATCGTAAGTCACTCATTAGGTTTCACCCTCCCCTGCTTTTCATTCAGAGTGCATCTCAAAAACCTCCAAAGGTATACTAATTCCTCTTCTATCCTAA
>JBCJKH010051294.1:6840-21448 GCA_039877255.1 Loriculus beryllinus
CATTGGGGGTGGAGGGGAACCTGTGAATTCAACCTTTTCCCTTTTCCTTTAATTTGCACTCTGTCTTATATGACAAGAGGCCACGAAGACTGTACGATCATATGTGTAATTCCCAATAAATGAAATGCCTCTCTGTATCCTAACATTATCTGCTATTCTACCTTGTAGTACTAATCACCCATTTTTATAAAACATGAATTAGTCCTATGAAAAGGAACATTAACATTTCTAGAAGTGTAGCTCTGGTCCTTAAACAGTAAACAAAGCCTTACAGAAATGGTAGTAACTTAGGTCCTTTTGAAAGAAAAATACATGTAAATAGGGTGCCATCAATAAATAGTGCACTTTATGTTCCAGACTTTAATTGCACTTATACTGTTTTAGTCATTTAACACCATGACTTCTGACTGCTGTCTATCTGAGAACTGGGTGCCAGTGAAGGAAACGCTCTTTTGTACATTGGTAGCAGCTGTGCTATGTTTTCCATTTACTCTTAGGCGCTACAATAGAGTATGGTAGTATGCTTAGATGCAAATCAACTGCTGAAGTGAATGACAGTAATGTTGTTGACATCCAGTACATATTAGAAGTCAGCACAAGTGTCACATTGGTCTATGTCTAGTGGACATCCAGGACCACTCAAGAGGTTAAGGACATTGTTCATCAACTGGGAATGCAACTTGAGAAATGTAAAGCCAACAGAATTAGAAAGAAAGGGCAAAACACCATATCATTTGTCCACTTAAGTGCCATATGGCATCTCTTTAAAATGTATAGTACTAGGGAAAAAAAAGAGATTAGTGCAAAATGTAAGAGCTGCTTCACAGGGCCCTAAGGACCAGCAGTTCAAAATGCTAGAATATCCAAACAGCCTCTCCTGCATCTTAAGGAATAAATTATGTCAAGCTACAGAAAATGATGCATGCAGTATTTCTTGTTAGCTTGACACATGTCCTAGAGTGGAATGATCGGTACAACGCTGTTGCATGATTGCTACATGTGTACGTTATACTGTACAGCTATAGCTGTTGTACAACTGTACAATTCTGCTGAGTTAGCAAGAGTGTTTGTTAATCCTCCGCTGAAGCCTACAGCTGAGGTGACAAGCAGTAGTATCTCCCTAGTGGCTTGCTACAAAGAGAGGTTACCAAGATCAATTACTGTTTTCATAAGGTGCATCAAACTAAATTTTAGCTATTATAGGTAGGTGTTATTGCTTTACATCTTCATGCTAGTTTGGTGTGATTTTATTTATAGTGAGAGTAATTGCTGGTCTGTACACTTGCAGCTCTGTCACATCTTGTGGCGTTGCTGCTCTCCAGGCAATACTAGTCACCTGCAATTGGGTTCTGCTCACCAGATCTCACACATTGCAGGAGCAATGGGACAGGGTCCTTGCTCTGGATCTCTCAAGAGTAGCAGGATTTCTGCTAACTAATCCTATGTCTGGCAACTTTCTTTAGAGATGAGATAGCATGGATAAAACAGTGTTAAGTTCTCAGTTTCTGAGACTAGTTCTTCAATTTTCATTTACTCTTTATATGCAAATTTAAGAGTATGTCAGTGGAGCAAAAAGATAGAGGTTTCATATTTTGCAAATTTATACACATTTGTCTTATTCTTAAAACATAGCACAAGCCCCTGCCAGTCAGTATTTCAACACCGTAGTGGTCCCAGATCTGGTTTAAGCAAAATAAATATATCTGTGCATATTTCTTATAGATAGATACACACTCAAATATATATTTTATATATTGGTTTTCATTTCAAACAGCTTAACTTACAGCCACATGAATTTAAAACATCAAAAAGCAGGTTCTGATGTCGAAGTGCATTTGAAATCAATTATTTTGAGACTAGTAATCTAGGAGAAGACCCTTACTTAATTTCCACACATCAATTTAATTACTTTTTAAGAACAGGAGGAAAATCATTGGCTGGTCTGGATTTTTCTAACATCTTCAAAGTATTACATTACTAATTTCCTTGCAGTACTAGACGAGTTATTTCTTCATTTAGTATATGCCAAATTTTAAAGCTACATTTATTAAATATGGAAAAAATTATATTTGAGAAAACTACAAATTATTAAAAAAATATTTAAATAGTTGTTCTAAGCTGTTTGTGGACCTGATGTTCTGTGTCTTTTACTTTTGCTAATTTGCCAATAATTCCTGCAAGGGAAAAGAGCTCAATAGAGGATCTTCAAATTGGTCCCTACAGCTGTAAAACTTCAGATATGAGATAAAAACTCATGGAGCACTGTACAGCATTAACTGAGAAGAGATGAAATGGTTCCATCAACCTGAAGCCCCTGCAAGCTATTCTTTTTCCACTCTTTATTCTCATGTAAGTCCCAGTAATGTCAATGAGAGCAACTTGCACTCTCAAAGCAAAAATCCACCCAAAGGCAACAACTCATAATGAAAAGGAAAAAAAAAAAAAAAAAAAAAAAAAAGAGAGAAAGAAAACAGAAAAGCCCAGGAACAAAAAAATTCCATCTTAAATGAAAAAAAAAAAAAAAAAACCAGCCTTCACCACATATGTTTGATTAAAACAACATTTTGTTGCCTGTAGATTGTTTGCAAATGGAATGTTTTATTTTTGGAGGAAATAATCCAGAAAAACATTCCACCAAACTCATGATAATTTGACTGCACAGTCTACATTTGGGGCATATTAGCATATTCACTTGTGTGTACAAATATATAAACTGTCATCTCCCAAGCAGTGAGAAGAAAATTGACAGAGGAGGTTCAGATGGGGAAGAAAAGAAAGAGTTGCCAATAAGGCCGAAGGCTTGCCAAAATCCTGTAAGTGAAGGAAATGAAACAAAACAGAGAATAGACAAGGAGAATGAGTGGCTAATTACTGTACATCCCACTCAGCTAAAAATGAAACATACAGGCACGAGACATCAGAGAGGCACATATTGCATAGGCACATCCTGACAGCAATGACAAAACAGTGTAATCACAAACAGAAAACTAGGAACCTTTTCCTCTTTGTTGGCAGTGTTGGTTGAATGTATTCGAGCAGAGAGGCTGTTATTCTCCTGTCACTACTGGTCTCTTTTCTTTCCTGTGCAGAAAGAAATGGCTCAGGAAAAAGCAAGACTCCAGATCTGGCAGGTTTCTTGTGCCTGCAGCCTGCAGGGTCCAATTTATTTCCCATCAGGCCAGTGCTTTTCCTCACTCTTTCTCAACTCAGGTGGCAGGTATATTTTGTGCTCACACTGGGATGTGTGTAGGTCAAGTCTTTATACAAATTATCTGTTAGAAATTTGGGACAGCTGAGAGATCCCTACTTTCAGCACGATTGATTGTGTCAGTGTGAGCAGGTGGCACCTCTTGGTACTAAAGTTTGCTATGATTTTAATATGTAACAACAGGGTATTTTTTTTTTAAATCGTTTGTGAGCCCTGTGTAAAAGACACAATGTGTGGTGAAAGGCTTATGATTTTTCAAACATTTAGCTGATAATCACCATACATTTCTGTAATTCACTAGACTCGTATGTTTCTTCAGATTGCAGTGAGTATGAAGTGGTTTAGTAACTGGTCACTTTATTATTTTAATCTAATGAAACCAAATACAGACAAATGAAAGCATTCTGAAAGATATGACTGTTACTCAAAATTGAGGAATCTGAACACTGCAGGAAATTATCCAAGCACTTTTGTATGTAACTCAAAATTGAGGAATCTGAACACTGCAGGAAATTATAAAAGCACTTTTGTATGTACTCATCTTAGTCCACTGGGAGCCTGGCTCGTACTTAGAGGTGTGAACAAACTGGAGTAGTCTCTGTGTATGGGACTTTATTCTCACACTTGGCTGTATAGTGCTTATGGCCATAAGAATTGTCCATATGGACAAAACAATTCATTGGTGTGCTCAAAGAAGTGTAGATTTGATGAAGAAAGGAAAGGAATTGCATTGAATTTTCCAACAAACTCCAAAAAAAGTACACGTTGCCAACTGAAACAGAAAGAAATTACAGCTAGAAGCAATTAACTAGATAGTTGCATGTGTACAGGCTGATGAGATTTACGAAACTTATTGCAAATTGCTCCATTCCCTCTCTGCTGGAAGTGGGTCAGCTCCTTGGTTGGCAGTAGATACAGAAAGGTACAATAGTTCTAGGAGAGCAGAGATACAGCCTTACACAAGTTGATCTTGGCAGCAGTTAGCTTGCGCTAGAACAGCGACTGCACCAACCTGTATGAACGTGCTTCACAGAGACCTCAGTCTTCTGCGAAGATGTGAGAGTGAAGCAAGAAACAGTGTCTTAGGAAAGAAATGTTTTAGTGTCCTCCTTTTTACAGCAGACTAGCTAGAAATTGAATAAGGACAGACCTCTCCATACATGACCTCTTTCCAGGTGTGAATCCCATGGATTTACATGGGTGAAAACCAGTTTTCACCCCTGAGGTTCCTTCATTCCCAAGGAGAGCCCTGTGGTGTGCTCACAGAGCAGCTGTCTCCCACACCCATCAGGGCTTTATGCAGAAGATTTATTGCATTGCAGTGTGGTTTTCAGGAAGAAATGCAGTTTGATGGCCCTCTGCAGTTATTTCATTCAGATGACCGGTTCCCATCTGGGACAAAGTAACTTTTTTGTACAGTAATGATAAATGTCAATTCTAATGCAGTGAGAGGTTCTGTAATATGGACAGATACCATTAGTAAACTGTGCATGGGTCTGCATGAGATGAGATGAGATATTCTTGGGAATATTTTGTGGTATTGCATTCAAAAACTAAACCATGTTTATTTCTGCTTAAGGACACTGTGACTTACGGTTTGTAAGGGAGCTGTACTGTACAGCTATGAAGTGACTATAAAATGTTCTTAATACAGGGTATTTTTCAACACTGGTTTGAGCTCAGCATTCTGTAGCACTTCTAGGCTGAGAAGCCTAGTATAGTGCTGAATTATGTCTGGAGTTATGACAGAGGTACCATCTCTCTGGTGGAGAAGGGTGTGTGATCGAACTGAGTAGCATTGCTGTTCGATTGCATTGGGTGAATAATCTGCAATTCAAGATTACTTAGTGAAAATATGTTTCTGAATAATGCTTTCTACCATATTCACTTGGATACAGTAATGGTCTGTTGTTACTTAAGTATGCCTTAATTGCCTCCAAGTTATTCTGCAAACATGAGTGTGGAGAAAACTAGTGTACATGCTTCCTCCACATTATCAGCTAATGACAACCTTAGATCTGTCCTCAGAAAACTATACCAAATACAGACTATCCAAAAACTCAGATGAAAATTCTTAGCCTTCATGTCCATGTTTCTCAGTTATCTTGACACAGGATAACTTCAAAGAAAATCTCTTGAAGTTCTTGGAAAATGTTGGGAATTAATAATCTCAGACCTCATGGAAAGTGCCATGAGAAGAAAAAAGCTAAACCATACAGAGGGCAATCTTCCCAAGGAAAGTCTGTCATTTTGTGAAAATTTCTAAGGGTATAAGTTAATAGCACTCCCCATTTCAAAAGAAAGGATAATTTAATAACAAAGATAGTATAAATAAATAGACGTGGCAGAAGTTTGGAATATGTTGTATGTAGTAAAACTTCTTTAAAATTATTGGAAGACCACACTACAAAGAAATAATAATATCTGATTATACTCAAATGTACATTCTGTTTGCATCAAAATCAAAAACAAATGTGGGACATAAATTTACAGCTGTATTCTGTTGTCATTAAATTCCTGGTTGCATTTCTAAACTTATTAAAAAAAAAAAAATCTTTTCATGAAATAATGTTTTAACCTGGGAGCTCTAAGACAAAGAGAGAAGTCTTTCAAATATCACATATTAGGCATGAATAATTTTTCATTTTTTATTTGATAGGCTTATAAACAGCAGAGTTGGTCATAAAAATGAAATCTTAACATCTGAATCTCTGAAAAAAAAAAAAAAGATCAGTGGCGTTAATAGTGTCATTTTTAGTGCTTTCAAAGTAGAACTCTGGGAAAAGGTAACGTAATAAAAATAAGCCAACACCAAACCTGATCTGTTGACTTGAGGGAGCATTGTTGGCTTCTCTTTTGACCTGGGATTGAGAAAAGAGGACAGAGAGATTGGGTAAAGCTGCCCTTCAGGTCTGTAAGGCTGTAGTACTCCAAACTTCTTCCCTGGCAAGCAGCTATCACTGTAGTACAGTGATTTACTGTGGAGGAGGAATAAATGAAGTTTCAAGCTGCTGCCTACACTGCCTCACAATCCTTGTGCAGAAGGGGAATCTTCAGAGTGTAAACTCCTCTAACTTTCCGTAGTTTATACCAGTAGAGTGTCTACTAAATCACTACTGTACATGCACAATTTTCCTTAAATGAGCGATAACAGCTAGTGAAAGCAATCAGATTAATTGGTGAACAGCATATAGCAAGAACATACCTTTATAGTTTCATTCCTCTCTATTACAGATTCCTTGTATTTTGAAAGTAAAAAAAAAATCAAGGCATTGTATAGCAGTCAGGGAAGCTCTGAAGCACAGGATGTGTTACTGCAGTGCTGGTCTGCAGATGATACACCCTGCTGCTCTGTAAATTTAATAGCTTAATGGTCAATGCCATGTAAGCATGTATTCTGGATGAGAAATGTTTTTATCTGACTGGTCCAGAGCAAGACCAAAGTAAACACACAGTTGTTCATACCAGTCAGTACAAACACGACCAGCAAGTGGAGGATGTGATCCACACACCTTGTCTCCTAGGATGTCTTCTCAGGGTGAGGAAAATTTTCTTTTGTGGGAGAATATTTGCATTACATGATTTGCACAGCAATAATCTTAACAAAAGCAAGATTTATTAGAAAAAGTAACTAACTCAATGGGGCAGAGATACAAAGTAAAGCCAGTTTATTCTGAATAAAAGTAATCTCACAGGAATTTATTTTACTTTAACTAATGCTCTAAATTTGAGTTCATCCTTTTGCTTAATTTGATTTATATTGTCCAAATGTGTCAAGGTAGGGATGGCTAACTTTCTATCAAAAAAAATGTAAAAAAATGTGTATTACTGTTGTTTTCAACTGACAGATCATCTTTTTTCAGAATCCTTTATTCTCTAGCAGGTGTTGGCAGGAGGAAGACCATCTCACAGCAATAGTAAGAGGAAAAAGACAAAGTACTTTCTTAAGAAAGACTTGAGAAAATGTTACTATATCACTAAGTGGTTTTACCATTCCAACCGCATACAAGGTTTTGGGGGTTTAGGTTGTTTGTTTGGAGTTTTGGGTTGTTTTTATTTTTCTAATGTCAAATGTCTATCCCAAACTTTCCAAATTCTTATTTACTGGTGAAGTATAAATCCTGCAACATCTCATCTCAAAACCCAAATGAAGAAATTAATGACCAAATACAAATAAAGCGAAATCCAAGCCAGACAATCCGTTACCAAGAAATGAAAGCCGTTCTCCTCCTCTGTTCCAAAGGCTTGAACAGATGATGAACCAATGATGGATAATTTGATATACCCAAAGGCTCAGCAAGCTTTGAGTGATTTGGAACAAGGATCTGAGAATTTGCACAGTGGCTTCTGCAATACCCTGTGCCCTAGGCAAAAAGCTTTCAGTGGCTTTCTCATAGTTAAGGCTATTAAGTCCACTGATGGAAACATTAGATTCTGTCTAGTCCAGTGGAAACTGTTCTATCTAACAGTTAAATAAATTTTGCAGTTCCTCTGTTTAAACATTTTATAGTAAAAACAGTAAGGAAGAGGTAGCTGGATGCTAATGTTGTGGTTACCAGCAACTTAATTTCAGACAGATGTCGATCTAGTGCATATTTCTATATTTATTTATATATTGCATATTTCTATATTCGTCTTTATTGAAAGCAGACAAGTAATTTCTTTCCAATGGCAAGTAAACTAATTTTTTTTACCATTTTTGGCTAGCCTTCTTTTTTGTGTGTTTTTGGTACGTAACAGTACCCTGTGAAGCTAATCCTGCAGATAAAATCCTCCTATTGAAAAGGGGAAAAAAGAGGGAAAAAGTCAGAACCCTCTCTGAGCCGAAGCAGAGGCCAGGATAGTTGAGCCGTTTCCATTTACTTGTAAGGAAGTACTGAAGATCTTTAGTGGGGGAGCAGTCACATCATACTCTTCCTGCCAGGCTGTGGTCAGGATTTTTATGCTTTTTCACACCAACAAGCTTCAGATAACCACTTGTAGACTACTTTTTCCATCCCAGCATTTTTCCATGCATATTTTCACTTGTAGGCAGGTAGACATACAGACACAATGATATAGTGACTACTCTGTGATTCCTACAGTCACGAGAACATGCATGTGTATATGCAGCTCCTCATGCTAGGAGTATGCTACTGAAATAGGTGAAAAGTTGCTGACCGCTTCCTGTCCCTTATTACTTGTCCCTTCTTTTCCTTCATCATCAAACTTTATAGCAGCTCTACATTTGCTAACATAACTGTATGAGTTCTGTCAATGTGATTCAGTTAAAAAACAAACAAAAAAAAAAGAAAAAAGAACTTGTAAACTAAATATTTTTAACAGGACCTGTTCACAGACTGAGTATATGTGTGGTGTTTTGAACTGGGAACTTCTGATAGGAAGTAGCGAAGAAAAAGTGGTGACACTATCCTCCTAAATTGAATGAGCAACAGCCAGAGCAAGGAATTAGGGCAGCAAAGAAAATGATTAGTTGAGAGAGTTACAAGAAAAAATAAACAAACAAAAAACAAAAACACAACAAACACATAAAAGAGGTATTTCATGCTGCCCACAATTCACCTGTGAAACTCTGCTATGGAATTTTTATAACACATGGTTAGGAAAAAAAAAAAAGGTCAAATAAAAGGCAGAAAAATATGTCAGAATCCTTTTATAAGCAATCTTAGACTCAGAAAGTTCCTGAACTTCATGTTTCTAGACATTGGGTGAATATGGCAAGGAAATAAGGAACACTTTATGCTCACTCTGTTCTGACACCTTCTCTACGCTTCCACCAACCTTTGCTGTTGGAAGATGCAGGGCTAGATGCAGCTGTAGTGGAACCATTTCGAATTTCGTGTAATCAGGTCTTGCAAGCATGCTGTGTGAATCGCACATACTAAAGCCTGTGAAATTCTTAGTTTTTTCTAAAGCCTGTGGAAGGTACTTGAAAAACCTGGTTACAGTCCTGAAACTGCTAACCTGACTCATACATACTGGAAATAAATTGTTACCCCCTCCCCCCAGTAGAACTCTCCCATTTCATTTTATAGTGGGAAAGTAATTTAGCTTAAATGAGGCTTGTGTGATTTGACCGTTTAAGTGGCTCACTTTTTTCCAATCTGCGATGTGAGTGCATGTATCATTGTGTTTGTAATCTGGCTTTTTAACAATATGGAATGTTTAGAATCAAATGTTTATTTTTTCTTTCCTTTGAGAAAAGTAATGTGAGTTAAGTAGTCTGCAACAAGTGTCCTGATTAAGAAAGAAATGTAAAACAAAATTACTTTCTTAGAATGACTTAATTTAATCATTCAATAGACTAGCTACTTCATCTGTTAAACACTATAGTGTCAGTTATCATCCACTGAAATATAACTTTTTCCAGAGTTGTAATGGAAATACAACAAATGGGGGGGAAAAAAAATCAGTGTAAGGAAAATGAAATTTTGCTGAAACTGAACATTTTAATGGCAAGAGGATGAGGAGAAGGCGTATGTTGCAGATGATTTTTCACTTGGATTATAATTTTTTTCCAAAATTGGAACATCCTTAATAATCTTCTATTTAGTATGTGTGAGATTAGTTTATTAACATGAGTAGGTATAGAAAAAGGACACTGACAAATTTCAAACATTTGGCACTGGAAGAGCAGTACAAACAATACAAATTGACTCACCAAGGATCCAGTCCAACAGTTACTAATGTGTTTAAGCTCAAGTAAGTGATTTTTTTCCTGTGTAGCTGTTTATAAACATCAGGCTGGACAGGATCCTAGGATTTTATAATACTGGAACTAAATTAGTCTTATACAGAATTCTGGTTTAATAATTTATCTTAATTCGCTACCTGAGTATTGCTACAACTGATTTATAAGGGAATCTCAATTTCTTAAAAAAAATACAGAATTAACAGCACAGTTCTCTTTTGCTCCTCTGGGTGGTAAAACGTGTTCTGGACACTGTCAATATGCACCCAACAGCAGTGAGGGCCAACAACAGCCCCACATGGTGCATGTGCGTTACAAATGATAGATAAAAATCAAAGATAGAGAAATCATATTGCTATCATTTGATGATCAGCCAGCATCATTTCAATCTTACCTAGAGACCTTCGGTAATTTAACTCTGTTATGTGTCTCTGTTCCACAAGGTGTAACATTTAAAAGAATAAATCAGATACTCGAGATGCAAGTTTATATGGACAAATGTATTGAAGAGCCCAGGGCTCTTTGATTTCCCAGTGCCTTTGTGGGTCTGGACTGTGATGTTGACTATCATCAGTTTATTGAAAATAGCATAGAATATACCTCTTCGCTAACAATTTTATTATCCCTAACTGCCTACTGCGGAGAAGAAAAGACAAGATAGATCCCCACAGAACTCGCCATGGAAACATTGAATCTGGGGGGAAAAAGCCACTCAAGATCAGTGCTGTCCACTCTACACAAGTACAGATACGTTCTGGTGTATTGTATGAAAAAAGGTTATAGGTGTAAGCTTATAAGCACAAGTATCTGTCTGATCATGAGCCACTGACAGGGTGAATGTGGCCATTAACTAATTAGCAGCAGAATTTGCATAGCCTACAAATTTCAAACATTTTTATTAATAAATTTATGGTCATTCAAATACTTGTAAATTAATTAATTAGAAGAGATATAGGATTTTTTTTTTCTCTTTATTTTCTCTTTTATCTCTTGATTGTGCTGGTCTATCCAGAGTGCAGAAAAAATTAATGCATTAGCCTATTAGTGATTGCTTCTTAGACAGGGCTTGTGAAAATTTAGAGCATTTAAAATTCTCCAGCTGGCTGCTACTGTCTATTTTGGGTGCTACAAAATTCACTCATAACCCCAACATATGTCTCTTGTCCTTCAGAAATTAATACGCTAAAAATGCCAAAGAGAGAAAAAAAAAAAAAAAAAAAAAAAAAGAAAAGAAAAAAAAGAAAAAAACCCCTGTTGCCCTGGCACTATTAGAACAGGAGCTGTGAGCCTCTAAAAAGTACGAAATACCTTATTCTGTGTTTAGAGTTTAGAGCTGATTGTACTATTTGGTGGTTGTGGCCTTGAAGTATTTTGATTTCATCTTAGAAAACAGGACTGATCTGGATGAATTCCAGCTGAAGTACAGGATTTGAAGAATTAAGCTACAGAACATAATGAAATGATTCAGTCCTGTGCAATCTGATGAACATCACTGTGTGTAATGAGTGTGTGTGTGGTTGTTTCTGAAGCTGGTTGTATACAATTGATTACAAAAGTACCTTTTACACATAGTGTAAGATAATTACTTTGTATGAAAAGCAGACTATTTTAAAGCATTTATTTTAATAAATACATTTAGCACTAGTTTTCTGTATGTGGGTATATTGTTAGTGGGTAGTATTCAAGGCTAAAGCCCTTACCTTTGTGCTGATGTTGAAAACTATCAATTATAAACACCTAACAATGTTCCGCCAATGAGCACTCTCTGTTAGCGTCACGTTCCTATTCCTCTCTTTAAAAGACGGATATTGCTGCATGCAGGAGCACCAAGACTAGGGTACCATTGTTAGGGCTGATTAAAGGGAGGAGAAACTGTTCAAATTTTAGGGTTCTTTTCTTATCAGACATCTATTGAACTGAATAGCATTTTGTTTTATACTACACTTTTTATGGCCTAGGTATATCAGAGCTCTTTACAAAACAGTCTGTTTCAATAATAAATATTACTAGTATAGTGAATGTGTAGGCATCTATTATGTGATCTGCAATAGCTCACATACTCCTTGGCATTTGAACAATGCATTTAGGTAGGAATACATAAGATAGTTTTATTTGCAAGTGTTAAAATAAATGTTTAAGAATCTTAGCATTGAAACTAAAAGTAGGAGAAAAATATCCTGTGGCTAATTTGGTAAAATCTGCTTAGCATCCACCTGGATACAGAGCTGTGGTAGACAAGAAAAGCCAGAGCAGTAATTGTTTGGTAGAGGGATGGAGCTCTTGAAAGAAATAGACCAAACCTACAAACATCTCACAAGCAGCTTAGGACCACAGTAGAAACTGTCCTTGTAACTGAACTATATTTTTTTAGAGTGGTGGATCTCAGACTGCGTGGAGTAGGTTTATGATTTCATATAATTTTGACTATGTATGAGGAGAAAATCGGAGGTGCCATGTAATAAATGCTGAAGAAGCAGTAAGAAACAGGGAAGGGAAAAAGAAGAAAGCAAGACAGTAAGTAAATCTGCCAGAATTGCTGGTTCAGCCTCAAACCATGCTGGCACAGTTGTATTCTATGTCCTCAGTAAAATTACTGCATGGCTAGCAAAGGTTATGGAAAAAATATGCATCTGCAGCTCAGCTACCACAGTTCACAGTCCCGCAGAGTTGAAACTGGTGGAGACAGTAGAATTAGTAAAATCCTCTATTATCCCCAACTGTATAGATAGTCCTGAATGTGGTCTTTCTTACAGGTACAGATTCAACAGGCATACAGCTACATGGATGCCTTTCTCTAACTGTGCACCCCAGATGCATTTTCTCTGTCTTTTCTCTAGATTTCTGGCTACCTGTGCCCTAGCTATCTTTTCCTGTAGTCAAGGTCTCTCTCTCTTCTTTCCCAGCCTAAATTTGCTCACATATCCCTTTCAGCTCTTCTCTGTCCTACTTCCTTCAACCTGGACAACACTGCACCTTTTTTCAAAGCATTTATTTTTATAAGAAAATAAAATACATGAAATCTGAATGACTTCAAAACCATATTCTGGTGCTTTCGCTTGCTTCTAAATCCACTATTGTTGTTCAGACAGTGCATAGAGCACTATATCAAGTAATTGGGTATTATCTTCTGGACTGTAGTTCAGGCACTAAAAATAGCGTATTGGTGACCACTTTGTTCCATATGCCTCCTTTATAAAAAGAGCTAACAGCATTTTTTCAGATTTTCCTTGTTGTAACATTAACTTCTAGCAGAGGTGCTATTCTTTTTGTAGTAAAAGCAAAATAAGTATGAGCTGGCTATGACAGTCACTTCCATGTAATATTGTAAAACTCATTGCCACATGATTATTTTCTGTCACTAGGCTCGTACTTGCAAGTTCAGACTGACATGGTCTCCACCACTGTTGTTTGACAGCATTGCTTTGTTCTACCATCCTTTATCTTGTGCTCTAAAAGACTGTGTAAGGGCACTAACAAAATTGCTCTCATTAAGACAACCACCAAGTGGGCCACTGTTTCCAAAGGTGGCTGATGATTTTGATTTTTAGCTAGCAACAACTCACAGGAGCCTGATTATCACAAATTATAAGGAATTGCCTTCTGCAAATCATGCTTTTATGAAGTGTATCGCTTGGGCCTCCAAAACAGAGGAACCCAAAATACCTGGTCACTTTCTGAAATCTCTGTGCTGTCCACAGTCAGGTAGATAATTTTCAGGACTGTGTAGTGGTTTCTGTCTCTTAGTGTGTAAAAGAACTAAATGTGATCCCGGAAAGTTGGTTTGAAGGCCTATTTGAAGCATCCCTTCCTGTGTAGCCCTTTCTGTTCACTTATTGGCAGACCCATGAAATGTGGTTTTATTTCTGGAGGTACTGCAGGTTATTACCCCACTCACTTCTTCATCAGCCGGTGAGGCTGAGCTTTTGTGAATCACTGCAAGGTGATCTCTTTTTCTTACTGCAGATGTTGAAAAGAAGGATGACCAGCTGACAGTAAAATTGCTTGGTACTGATGAGCCCTTGGCTTTGTTAGTGTGGTAAAACATACATCATTTGACAGCTGCTTGTGCATGGAAAAAAACATAGATGATTAACGGTTTCCTATCTTTTCTTGCTACTGATCTTCTTTGCTTATGACAGATGAGACTCAGATGTATTTTTTTAAGAGACAGAGAGAAAAAGCAAGAATATTTAAACTTGTTCTCACCTAAGTCTTT
Organism: Loriculus beryllinus; assembly: GCA_039877255.1. Classification (NCBI taxonomy): domain Eukaryota; kingdom Metazoa; phylum Chordata; class Aves; order Psittaciformes; family Psittacidae; genus Loriculus; species Loriculus beryllinus. The sequence goes on from JBCJKH010051294.1 coordinate 20,956, forward strand.
TATGTTATCCTAAAGACCTTATTTGTAGTGGAGATTTGTTTCTGAATTTCAGCTCTTCTAAAATTATCGGATCTGTCATTCAGATTTAAAAAGGAATGTATATTCTTCCCTTTTGGATTTTTCTTTTTTTTTTTTTTTTTTTTTTTTTGCAAAAGGGTATAATGCTAATTTTACTTATTCAGAAATTAAAATAGCGAACAGTTTATATGAGGTGTTGATAATTACCTATATTACTGTAATGCTGTGACAGATGTTGGCAAAAAGAGGCAGAAAATGCCTACAGCTGTGCACTCCATGACATCCAGTTTATACTCAGACAGAAGGCTAACAGATGTTCTGAACTATCACTTTGCCTAAATGTTTTTAAAGTCTAAGGACCTGCTTTATAATTCACTGGGGCCTCGTTTGGTTTCACAGAGGTCCTCAGAATTCCCATCTGTGACAATTAATGTCGAAGACTTTTAAAAATCAACCCCTGTCCTTATTAGCCCTC
>JBCJKH010051295.1:0-30398 GCA_039877255.1 Loriculus beryllinus
TGGTTTAGTGGGTCTTGGTTGGACTTTATGATCTTAAAGGTCTTTTCCAACCCAGTTGATTCTATGATTCTGTGATTCTATTTCACATTATTTAATGAAATAAAATGCTCGTTTCTGGGGATGGACTTTTCCTTGCCAGATATGCCCAACAAAAGACATCTGAAGGCAGCCATCCAGAGGTACTACAGGGACCAGAAATCTGCTTGTGTCATAGTAGTGTGCATGGAGAGTGTTTTCAAGACTTTAGCTTGTTATACTAATGACAGGCAGCATGAACAGTATGAAAGGAAAGAAATGCATGAGATTTCATTTCCCATTGAGTACTACATAGTTACATGTTATAATCAGCATATATGCTCTTAGCATTTGTGCTCAGTTTGTTATCAGCTATTCAGAACTAGGAACCAGGGGGCAGATCCTGGTTTTCCTAGTACTGTTCAGAGTGGGAACTTTTGAACCTGGATTGTGAAATTTTGTGATACTATGGGGATATACACATGTCAACAGCTCAGCTAGCCAGGAAAGTGTTTTTGAAGTGAATCTTCTGATCATTCCCCCTTACTATCATTTGGTCCATTCTGCAAAGCAGCCTACGAATGTGCTAGTTGAAGTCCTTTTGGGTGAAATCAAAGCAGCACATGCAACATGCAATGTGTTGCAACTGCTACTGCATCTGTTCAGTCAGACTGCAGCTAGTCCGGGGTAGAAACTTCTGAAGCACACTCAGCACTGACTCTGGGCACCTAACACCAGTCATAAGAACAGATCTATTCTTATTGTGGTTTATGTTAATACAGACAGAACCCAGGATCTCTTTTCCTAGACCCAAATACAGGTATCACTTTAGCCTGTTATCATAAGATTCTTCTCTGATACTGTGTGCTCCCCTTACATCTGCCTGCTTCCTGCTGATGTGCTGCTCATGACTTCAGAGCAGCCTTATGGAGTGGAAAAAATAATTGTAGAGATGCTTGAAAGCCAGTAAAATACAGCTGGTAGAGGTGCAAAGCTTAATGGGTAACTGATGCAGAGGTGACAGAGCAGATGACTATTTTGAGGGCTATTTTGGCTATCCAGTGCTGCAGCATATCTGGAACATGAAAAATAACATGATGTACCTTGCTCATTATATCAGCCTTCAGGGCTAGAAGTGCTGCAAAAGCCCATATGGATTAAAATGCCTTACCTGAGTTGAGGGAGAAACTCGCCTACATCCTGTGGTGTCACAGCAGTCTGCTGAGGGAGCCCAAAAGAGTGCAGGGGTCAGTGGTGAGCTACAGATTTGGAGTGCTTGGCTGGGAAAATTGTGCTGCTGTTGGGAAAATATGCAGAGTGATCTTATAACAATTTATAGAGAACTCATGGGCCTGAAGAAATATCTGGTTTTCAGTGTCCAGAGCTTCCAGAGTGTACCTCAGCCACAGGGACACATGCACTCAGGTCTTCTCGGTAAACAGATACTTCACAATCACACAGTATTACTCTCTGAGTCTCTACAGCTTGCTGCATATAGACTATAGGGAGATATGAAAAGCAATGCATGTGTGTCAGAAGCCAAGGTGTTGAGGACATTTGGTGCTGACAGCCCACAGCAAGCTGGAGGCCTGTTTCTGTTTAATGGTGTTGGGAGAGGGGTGGAGGGGACTGAATACTCACTTATACAGAAGAAATTAAACTCTTCTCTTCTGTCTTAGCTTATGAGGCTTTTTTGCAGTCACACCAGTTCTAGTGGAAGACTACACAGTACCAAACCTATGGGTCTCAAGACTATATCAAGTACCTTGCGGATGAAAGGCAAGCTGATGCTGCTGACTAAACCATCTGGATGTGAAGTGACCTGTTGCATCTCACCTGACACCTGAAGGTCTGGGTGACAGTGATTCACTGAGGGTTCCCTTTACCTTATCCACCTGGATGAAAAGGATGCAAAGAAACTTACAGATGCTAGGCGTTTTCAAATGCTGATCACATATGTGCAATCAGTTATTTGCATTGCACATATCTTCCCTTTTTCACTATGCTTTGCTGTGTGTGCTGCTCTATTACTTTTATTACTACTTTGAACTTTTTGTAGTTTAAAGTGGGCTATGTTTTTCTGCTGGCTCACTTCAGGTGTTGTACCTGATTAGTTTTATTGACTGTACTTGTTAGCTTCTTTTCTCAATTTCCATGTGTGGGCTGCCTATTACCAGTGTAAGTGATAATACACTGAGTATTCCCACTTTGCACCAGCAGCTCTTCTTATATATTCGCCTATGGACAACAGGAATTCAGTATGGAAGACAAAGGGATGAGGTATTGAATATGAGGAAAAGCATGCATACTTTAAAACACTTTCCTGTTTCCTAAAAGATAGGAAGATTTTGAAGAAATCTCTTCACACTGATCGCAGTCAGAAAGTGTTTTGCTTGTTTGTTTAAATCTTGAAGCAGATTATATTGTTCAGGAAGAGTTGCAGTTTTGGTATTTGAAACTAGATAAAAATAAAATGCAAGTCAGATGGTTCTTGTAACCTACTGATAATATCAGTTGAGCATCTCGGAGATACACTTGATGTACAGATACAGGTTACATTTTGCAGAAGCACAGTAGAGCTACTCAAGTGTCAGTAACATTTCTAGGGTAAATAGGAACCCTGACTGGTGATGAGACAAAACATTCAAGTGGCCACTATCATGAACAATGCTCAAATCTGTGCCACTTCTTAAGGTGACTGACAGAGAAACATATTTTCCTGGCATTCCTCAGTCTTCAGAGAAGGGTCAATAAGTAGCAAGAGCACAGAGATCTTGAAAATGTCTTTTCTGAGAATAATGATTTACTTTTAAAACTTTATGCAGTCTTTATGCAAATAATGTTGTTGTGGACATGATAGCTTAAGGATACAAGAGAGGTGGTGTGTGCATACAAATGAGTATCTTAAAGGAAGACAGGCTTTGCTACTTGGACCATACAGAGTGAGGTATTTCTCCATAGCAAGTGACTGATCAAGGAGAAGCATCATTACAATTTACAATTGAAAGCTTACCCACCAGCTGGAAGAGCAGGCAGCTGGTGGATAAGCTTAGTTACCTATTGTTTCAGGCAGAAGGATGAAGTGAGAGACATTGCCCTTATAGCACACTTTTATACGTGGTGTGGAAATGGGTTCTCAACAGCTTTTGGGCTTGCTTTTTAAAAGGCCAGCATCTGTGTCTGAGAGAAGTCAACCACACACCCTCAAATGAAGCTGAATTAGACACTGTTGTTCCCTAACAGAATCCATGTCATTTCTGTGACAGCTAGACTGGGAGTTGAAATTAGCACTGACTGTCTCAGAGAACATTAATGGATTATAAGGAGAGAAGATTTAATCATCAACCCAGCTATATGGCACTATAATGTACTGGGGTTGGCATAATTGCTAGTATCTGCAAGTAGAAGTTTATTTGGAGTTTTTTTGGAAGGATTTAGCAAAAAAGACTTTGTTTCTTCAAACTTTAGATTGCAGCAGTGCGAAAGAACCTGGTGCAAGGGCTCTCAGGAGGCACATGCAAACCTAAGACTGTGCCACATACTAATCATTACATACCTTTCGAAACTCATTATCCCTGTAAGTGTGTAAGTGGAAACATAATTCTTTAGCCACATCTCTCCATCTCTTTGTATTCAATAGAGGGAGAAATATGTAACCAAATTTTTGTCACCCTGATTTATCATCTGCTACAGGGAATAACAGAGAAGACCACAAAGATGAGAAACGTTAAGTGACTGCAGATATTTTGCCAGTCTTCCATATATTTTCAGTGTAGAAGGCTTAAAGGAGAGAAGAGGGGAAAAAAAAAACCCTCCTCATGCAGCATTTGGCCATGTGAATGCTAGGGAAATTCTCATTGACCCTCTCTCCACTCCTGCAGCTAAAATGAACCTACTCTTTGGGGTGTCTTTTTTTTTTTTTTTTTTTTACTTCCTTTGTCCTCCTTAAGAGAAATGTTCATAAATCTCACCAGCAAGCAGAGTATGAGTGTGTGAGACTGTTCAAAGTAACCACATATCTGATTCATGGTTTGTAGGGAAGAAGTCAGAATATTCCCCACGTCTCAGCAAGTTCTTTTCAAATCCTAAATGGCCAATGTGTTCTGCAAATACCTTCCAATTCTGTTTTCTGAACCAAAAAGAAATAATTAATCTGTATGTGCCAGAAGGAGATTGACCATAAACATATGCCAAATAGAAAGAGTAAACACCCCTTCCGATGTGAACAAAAGCTGTAAATTTTACAAACTACAGCTACCAAGTACTCTGTTAAGCTATTTCTCACAGGGGACTCCAAATCCACACCTGTGTATTTTATACACTACTAAGGGTTTGCTTTATATTCCTTAAAGCCAGGCTGAGGTCTCCTTTGCCTTTTATCACAGATTTTGACTACCTTATCTCAGTTCCCTGTAAAATTAAATGAGCACAATAACTTGGTTTATTCCTTATCCTTTGGAGCTGTGCCTTTTTCAATGTTGCTAAGTTTGCAAGGCTTATGTTAAACAGGCCCTGTGGATATGAAGAGGCTGAGGAATCATGAAGCAAGACACTCAACAACACACCTGTGTTGGGCTTTATAAATAATAAAGATAAATAATAAACAAATAAATAAATTAATAATAAAGATTGCAAAAAAGACAGTCATGTGGCTTTAGTACACAAAGCAATACCATTAAAAGAGGGAAAAGAGACCTGCTGCAGTTCTGTGAGCTGCAAACATAGGAGAAAAATCACATTAGAGAGAAGGGATTTTAAAAACCCCAAACCAACTAACTAACAGAAAAAAAAGCAGGGCAAGGGATGGAGAGCACTGCTGAAGAAATGAGTGCAGGACAATAGGGAAGGATCCACCAGTCCCCCGTTTGTGTCTTGTGTAGTGACACAGTCTTAAGCCTTGCGGGCTGTCAGAAGGAGGCTGGAGAGAAAGCACTCTCTGGGCTGCAGTCACCTGGGAAGAGCAGATGACTATGAGAGGGACACTGTGCTAAGGTGATAAGGCATCTAGCAGAACAGGCACACAGGCAGGATGACAGCCACCATCAGCGTCACCTTTTTTTGGGCTTTGTCCAGGGCTTTTGCATTGCAGTGGAGGTGTACATGTCTCAGTCTGCACAGCATGGGGGTGTAGAGGATGCATATGGTGGACACTGGGATGGCAAAGCCTAAAATAAGAGTGTAGATCTGACTGCCTTCCCACCACACACTCTCAGGCTGTGGGAACATGAAGACACACCAGGAGTGCCTCTGCTCCTTGTGCATCTTAGCAAAGACAGTGAAGGGCAGTATGAGGACTGTGACAAAGGACCAGACACAGAGGCTCACAATCTTGGTTGCTCGGTAGGTGTGGTGGGACATCTTCGTGGCCTTGGTGGTGGCCACCACAACCAGGTAGTGGTCAATGCTCCTGACAGTGAGGAAGTAGATGCTGGAGAAAGTGTTGTACTGGTCTACGGAGATGATGAGCTTGCACATGAATTTTCCAAAGGGCCACTGCAGGAGCAGGTAGTGAGCAATGTTCATGAGTAGCACCAAAGTAAAGAGCTCATTAGCAATAGCCAGGTTGAGGATGAAGATGCTGCTGTCCATTTTCATCTTTGGAGCTTTGAGGACTACATAGATGACAGAGGTGTTGCCTATTAGCCCCACAACACATACAACTGAGTACATGACTGGCACTGTGAGGTAGAATCTGGGTCTTGGTGTGGGAGTGAACATATTCAGACCCCCATCCTCTGTCTCAGTGCAGTCTACATATGAGGAATTGGTCCTGGGGAAGGAGGAGTTTTCCATGGCCACAGAAGAAGCTGCAAGGCCACCGATGTTGGGAATGCCTTGGAAGTGAGGGGAAAAATGGGAGATCCCTGCTCATCTCAAGCCTGTCCCCTCTATTGAATCCGGCCATGAAGGTTCCACATCTGCTGCCTGCCGCTGCCCTGCCAGGACCAACAATAGATCACCAAGCGCTCAGCAGCAGAAGGTCCCACCTTGGAAATGGTCCCCTACCAGCTCCTCCCACACCGATGGACTCTATGGGGTCAGCACCAGCCCCGGACTCCCCCAGAATGGCCACCCCAAGGTGACAGAGCTCACCTGGGAACCCAGAGGTCCGCCCCGGCAGCCACCCGTGCGCGGCGCACAGAGGTGCCCAGAGGAGACGCGGAGGGGCGGTGAGCGCGGCGGCCGGGGCGGACCGCGGGAGCCCCTTCCTCGTGGGGAGTCGGTATCTTTAGGATGCTGTCCAAAGAGCAGAACACCTTCCCCTCCCCTTCATGACGGGACCGAGAGCGTTGGAAAGAGGAAAGATGCACTGACCTCTGCAGCGGTGGGGTTCCCGGAGGGGAGCAGGGGCGGCGCTGGGCAGGGGAGGATGCGGATCCCGGATCCGTGCAGGCGGGGTATGCTGCTGTTGCTGCTTCTTTGCTTGATTCTGACTGTTAAATGCGTGTCCGTCTCGATCTAGGTAGCAAGAGAAGAGGAATCGCTGGGGGAATACTTTAAAAGTCGGGAGCTGGACCACTGGAAAGAGATTTGTGCAGTTGCCTGAAATCACATCTCTTCCCGAGCGCAGACAGGTATCGAGTGCAGCAAGCAAGAAAACAAATCCCTGCTGCAGGTGGCATCTGCTCGTCGTGCTGGGTCTGGGAGCTCAGTATCCACCGCCTGCCCTCTCCAAGAGCTGTCCCGGCTCTCAGCTTGGGCAGCGCCAGGCTGTCGGCCGGGGGCGTTCATTTCATGCAGTCTTAGCATGGAAGGGACCTGAGAGATCACCTAATTCCAGCCCTGCTACCATTGGCAGGGACGCCTTCCACAAGACAAGGTTGTTGAAAGCCCCGTTCAGCCTGATCTTGCCCCCAAAAGGCATTTTTCAGGGCATTTGGGTATCCAACTGAAGCAGAACAGATGCACAGGAGTTCCTATACCTCCCCCCAGTGCTTTCACTCCTTCATGCCGTGACGATAGACTCGAGTATAACCCCAGAGAGGCAATCCTTTTTTTTTTTAGAGGGCAATTCAAAATTCCCGATTAACGTATTTAAAAAAACCCACATGCTGTAAAACCTCTCTCTCTTCAGTTTTATGGTTTACTTCTTAAATGGGATTGAATTCTATCAGCTTGTAGTACATTTGATAAAATTGTACATCTCTGGCACCAGAAGTGCAAACAACTTCTTTTGTGGTGCTACCAGCAGTACCAGCCACATACTGAATACTGATTAATAGTAAATTACTGATAATATAATTATTAGTGGTGCATCTTTTGGCAAATAATTTGGCATCTCTCAGCTAACACTATGGAGTGAGAGATAAATGCAGTCTGGCTCCAATTTTCACATATTCTGATGCATGATTACTTAGATTAGCAGGATATCACAAATATGAAAACCCAAGCAAATCTATTAATGAGTAAATAAATAAAAAAGTACAAGCAAAGAAAAGTAGCTTTGTTTCATTGTGGTTATTATTTCTAGTGCTATAGCTATATAAGATAATACTACTAGATATATAAGATAACAAATGATACTCACCATAGAGAGTCTACTGTCTGCTATGTGATTCTTGACTTCCTTTACAGAAAGGTTTGAGAAATAAAGGTGTTTACCATAAAAAAAAGGTGTTCTCCCATAAGAATGACATAGGTAGTATGCAGCAGGCTTATCATGCAGTTTTGAACCCTTTTCTGGATACTTTATTACTTTCACAAGTCAAGCAATGAAAATGTCACCTTTAGAATCATAGAATCAACTTAGAGAAGACCTTTAAGATCACTCTGAAACTTATTAAAAGCTAGCAGTTCTCTATTTGGCAGCTGTTATGCTACACAATTTGGGCCCTCTTGTAGAAAGAAGACATTGAGAAACTGCAGCTAAGTGCATTGGAGGGCCACTAAGATGGCGCATCACAGATGGGGAGATGTTGAGGGAACTGGATTTGTTCTGCATGGAGAAGGCCTCAGGGTTGGGGGAAACTAATTTCTATCCCCAGCTATCTAAATGTGGGTTATGGAGAAGACAGAGTTGAAATCCTCTTGCAGCTGCAAAATAAAATGAGTGACAGCAGTTGAAAATTGCAGCAAGTTAAATTCTGACAAGATGTATGGAATAACATTATTCACAGTGACAGTGGTTGAATATATGAACACTATTCAATCCCGGGAGATGCTCAGACTTTGACTGGACAAGGGACTGAATAACACAATCTTATTTCAAAGGTATCACTGCTTTGAGCAGGAAATTAGATTAGGTGATGTCCTAACCTAAATTATTTTGTGATCCCACCATGTTCAATTTTTATTTTAAGCCTTTGAAATCAGACTAGTCCTAACAAATTATACAGTCATAAAATAAATTAATAGCATTTTTAGAGGAAGCTATTTATCTGTTTTGTTCTGAATATTGTAAGTAGTTCATGCCATCCAAGTTATGAAAAGTCAGATGTCTTCTTCTTTGAACAGTGTAAATCATGATCTCTTCTTCTCTAAGATGGATCTTTAATAAAAGCCCAACAAAACTGTAAGACAGTTAAGATCTCCTAAGTAACATTTTTTTTTTCTTCCTAGAAGGTTTGGTCTGTAACGAATGCTACATCAGGGTTTACTGAAGGAAATTGTGCAGGATATTATGAATCAGTTGGTGACTTAGACTGGGTTATGACTGCTTCCGGATGGAGCTATTTTTTGTATGGAATTTGAGGATGGCTTTTTGCTTCCCTTGACATGTAACTGACCAGAACATCAGAATTTAGGCTGCAAGGGACTTTCAGAGCTCACCTCTGCAACTTCCTGCTCAAAGCAATGCCAGCTTCAGGGTCAGATTAGGTCGCTCAGGTCCTTGTCCTTTTGAGTTTTGAATACCTTCAGAGATGGGGATCCCTCAGCCTCACCGTGCACCTCTTCCAGTGCTTGGCCACTCTCACTGTGAATAATTGTTTGCTTATTTCTATTTTAAATATATTGTTTCTTGTTATTTTTTTTTTTTTTTTTGCCTCATATCCTTTATTGTGTACCTCCCACAGAGTCCAACAGTTTTAGGTAGGTGAAGACAGCAATTATATTCCAAAATTTGTATTAGGATTAAGCACTTGAGGTTTGGCCATTACATCAATCAGTTCTTTATGTATCTTTTCCCCATCTGTCCTATGAACAGTGCCTGTGGGTCATTTGCTATCCAAATGGTATATTTGGGTTAGGGGAGGATATACTTCTATTGTTTTAGTTTCTGAATCTTATCAATATGAGACTACTTTACAGATGCAGAAACTTTGATATCTCAATTTTAACTCAAGCTGGAAAAGTCTCAGTCTGCCTCTTCATCCTTTATGCTTTTTAGAAGAAAACCTACAAGTGACCTTGTACTTCAATGTATTAAATATATACGTTGGCACATTATCTTTATTGTGCTATTTTACACTGGTTTGGCTTCTATGAAGGATGCAGCAAAGACAGTGTTCTTGACTGATTTTGTAGCAATAGAAACCTTGCCATTCATGTAGACAGGCCTTTCACCTTCCTTCCATGCAGTAACCACAAGCCTTCAAGCACAGTTACTCCTGTGCAAGCTCCAAAACCCTTGCTCAAATTTTTAGCTTTACCATGGTGAGACCTCATAGACAAGTTAGACTCCTAACTCTTACTATTTTCAAAACATAATGAAGGCTCCCTGGGTGAGATCTCTGACATTTAGGGAACATTGTTGAGCACTTTGGGGTGTCTCATATCCTCTGTCTACCAAGATGCAACCCTGCATCTATGCGATAGATACATAGTAAAATTATTTTCCTTTTTCCTTCTATCAGACTTCTCACTGAATGCAAGCTTAAGCTCTTGAGCTGTTTCTCATCGGCTGCCAGTTTGGTTAGCTCATTATTAAAGCTGTCAGTTTTTTGATTACAGGACTGAATAAGTATGTAACTTTCACTTAAACTTCATAATCCTTGCAAGATTAATTTTATGACTGAGATATGGAAGCTATCTGATACTATTACACTGAAAAGGTTATAAGCTTCTTAAAGAGGAGATTCACCAGCAATTGTTGAGGTGCAGTTCACTAATTCATAGCATAATAGATCTTCTTTTTCAACATACTGTTTAAATTTCCATAGCATGCTGTTTGTGTTGATTTGTTTGATATTATTCATAGCTGGTATCTTCGGTTTAGTGTCTTAAGTTCCATGTCTTCACATGCACCTTCTGAGACTTCAGGGTGTCTTATTTAGCATGTATATTTAACTCTTCCTGTTTGTTTACCAAGTTCTTCAGTGACTCTATTCTGAAGGTCTCTAATATGTACTTCGTGATTTGGAAGTTGAGAATGAGAATTCTCATAATGTTTTTTTCCTTGCAGCCTTTTTTTTGGATGCCAAACAGTAATAAAAAAGGATTAAAAAGATAGCCATGGTGGTGAGATGGCCTTATAAGGTTGTGAATAACCAGCTACTTGGTCAGTGTCAAAAAGAGCTTTCCACTATAAAAAAAGTACTATAAAAAGTTATTTAACTGGCACATTGCTCATAATTATTAAACCCACTAAGCTGAGTTTATATTTTAGCATACTTATAAACAATATTTCTTAATTTAGCAAAGTTTACTCACAAATGCAGCTTGGCCATTTAACACTTGTACCCAGCCTTTATTTGGATGGTTTCATGCTTCATATCTGCTTGATGACAGAAGCAATCAATTAAACAACTCTACTGTAATTTAAGTGGGGAAAGTGAAAGAGAGCACTTGCTTATGCTCAGTAATGTGCCTAACAGAGTAAATCTTGAAACTGAAATACCCATCTCTTTATTAAACCTGACTCTTTATTAAAGAACTTTTCATGGCCAGTGACTAAAAAATTCTTTTGAGAGCAAACCAAAACTTTTCATCACCTTGACTTCTTTTTCCCTTCAAAGTAATATTTATTTTTTTCCTCAGGGAAACATTTTAAATCAAACCTTCTAGCCAGGGCAAACTGAATATTTTTTTCTCCAATTTGGCAGACACAGGAGGTAACTTGGTGGCCACTAATTGGCTGTTTGGAGATATTACATGGTGCTGCTCCACATCATTTTCCTTTGTGATAATATGGACATAATATCTTATCTTTTGCAGTGTCTATTGTCCATCCTGAATCCAAGATGCTGAAGTACTGGACTAAGGGGTTTGCCTCCTGCTATGCCAACAGGGACAGAGTGACAAGTGTCACTTGTCATGTGTGACTATTTTTCACTGAAGCTGGGACTTCAAAGTTTCATAGCTAAGTTGCACATCTTAATTAGTTTTGAAGGTTTGGTCCTGTTAACTTGTTTCAGTTTTACTTTAAAGCCCAGACTACAGTATGATTATCAGTGGGTCAAACTTTGAGATATGAAGTGGATTGAATTGTTCTAATGTTCTCCTTTCCACAGGCAGTCCATAGAGGTCAAGCATTGCTGCACAGCACCTTGCCCTCACTTTCAGCTACGAAAGGGTAGAAACCCTTCATTTCAGTGGGACTGTGTTGAAGAAGAGCAGGGATCTACATTTTCCTAGTTTTGAAGCTGGTACCTTGCCAGGCCAGGACAAGAGAAATGAATATTTGCAAAGGGAGATTATTTTAGAAAGTCCCCAAATTCTAGAGGAAACTTCCCCTTCTTGTTTTCAACTTAATGTGTATTCCTCCTGAGATGTTTTTTTTTTTTTCTCATGTTTCTTCATCTCTTTTCTCCTCCACACAGAACTTAAACTGTACATGTAAAACCAACTTATATCTTGTTTCACAAGTTGAAGTGTACAGCCCTTATAAAACACCTTCCTGTGTCTTGTCTGTCTTGCCATGAAAAGGAAAACCAATGCTTACAGCAATATTGGCTTTTACGAGAAAAATGTACAAAAATTAATAAATCTACCCTGCCAGACTTGTAAACTGTTGCAGTTTTACCTTGCTGGAAGCAAGATGATGTGTTTCTGAGGTTGTACACCAGAGACACTGAAGTAGAGCAATTTATGTACCTCACTTCATAGAGCACGTAGCTGTATTTCAGAGGTCTTTATTTGGAAAATGAATGCCTCCTTTTGTGCTGATATTTTTGGTGCAGGCCTCAAAGCATCTGATCTCTTTTTACTTAGCCACTGAAAGAACCAGTCACTTGATACCAAGCTGGTGACTGTGGCTGACGTGGCTGAGAGACAGGATGCCATTCAGAGGGATCTGAACAAGCTCAAGCAGGGGGCCTGTGTGACCCTCAGGAAATTCAACAAGGCCAAGTGCAAGGTCCTGCATCTGGATTGATGCAACCCCAGGTATCAACACATGCTGGAGGATATAGGGGTTGAAAGCAGCCCTGCAGAGAAGGACTTGTGGGTGGATGCAAAGCTGGACATGAGCCAGCAGTGTGCAGTCACAGCCCAGAAAAGCCAACCATATTCAGAGCTGCATCCAAAGGAGCATGGCCAGCAGGTCAAGGGAGGTGACTGTGCCCCTCTACTCTCTTCTTGTGAGACCCCACCAGAAGTACTGGATCTGGCTCTGGGCCCTCAGGAAAGACATGGAACTGTTGGAGCAAATCCAGAGGAGGGCTACTAAAGTGATCAGAGAGAACTGAAGCAACTCTCCTGTGAAGACAGGCTGAGAGAGTTGGGCTTGTTCAGCCTGGAGAAAGCTCTGGGGAGACTTTAATGCAGCTTCTTTCTTTTGATCCTGTCCAGTTTTACAGCTGTGGCTGTCAGTTATTTTTTGGTTTTCAAGTGAGTGCATGGTGTGACCTCACAGGTTCCCACTGCTAGCCTATGCCTTCTTTAAAAGCAAAACAGCTAACTTTAGCCTTTGGCAACTGTGGTGTGCAATTTCATCCTAAGCAGAGCTATTGGTGAGGTTTTATTCTTAACTGTTGCGTCACTGCATTAAACAGGATGCAGGAATAAGAAGGCACTAATACTTTGTATCTGCAGAAGTACCTTTGCAGGAAGAGTTTTATTCTCAGAGATATTTCTTTAAGAAATAGTGCAAATTATGGGTGTGTTTTAAATATATAGGCACTGAGGAGGTTTAAATAGAAAAAGTCACTGGGACTGTTTTGGGGTGAAAATGAAGAAAAGCTTGCTGCAGAGAAGCTTATTGAATACAAAGTCAGGGAGCTGGGCAGAGTAGCAACTACTGCTTACTGGATACAATTATGAAATGACATACTGTGGGGTTTTCTTTCTTTACAGCATTTGTTGGGCCCAAGTTATCAGTTTTGGAGAGTCAGGTTTTCCTGCTGAACCCTTGATGCCTTTTCTACCCTACTTTTCAATTGCTGACCCTTCACTGTTCAAATAAAATACTTCCAAGCTTATTTAGTCTGTGAACCACCGACATCTGGCATTTTGTGAACTGTTTTGTTCCTTTTTCATAGGGAAAACCGGTCATCTGTGCTGGAACATAGCCAACTCTAGTCTTGGGACTGCTGCTTAGCCATCATCTCCCATAGCTGTGATATGTTTATCACCATGTTCAGGCTACTAAAAGCATCTCTAGAATGAGGAATATTGTCAGCAAACACGTATTATTCAAATCATCATGAAGCATGAAGAACATCCTCATCTACTTCTAAGGCAATACGCTGGCTATGTATGGACAGAAGAGAAAGAGCTCTTTCCCCTTCCCCACCTTCTTTTGTCAACAAATCCAACCTTGTAGATGCTTCAAAGCAGTCAGAGGATTTATTCTGGGGAAACCCACCCCCCTCCCCCCCAAAAAAAAACACAAAACCAAAACCAAAACAAAACCACAACAAACAAACAAAAGGAATGCTCAGGCAGAGAGGAATGGAAAAGGCTAGTAGCTAACATTATCACACACAGTCTGATTTTTGTGGGGTGGTAAAGGAAGAAGATAGACCTTGTATGGGACATCTAATAAAAAGTCTTTTAAAGAGTGAAATATATGATGAAGTAGCATCTATAACGTCCACACAAATGTAGAATTGCAGCATAAACAAGAAAGGAAACCATGCTGTGTTTATAGATATACAGGGATATATATACAGATGTAACTCCTATTTCCTCCCTATCTTATTGCTTAGATGCTGGCTAATGAAAGATCTCTGCATGTGGCCTAGAACAGACTCACTGGCACCTTATAAAGAAAAGCAAAATTCTTCTAAATCCTTCATGTTAACTTTGAGTTTCATGCAACACAAAAAAGCAAGTGCAATACTTAGTGTTTCATGCTTTGCTTATGAATGTGCTGTTGATAACCTGTGTTTCCAAGACTGTTTCTGAAGATTGTTGAGATACTATTACCTATTCTGTGATGAATGCCCTTGACTGAAAATTCTTCATTGCCCCTGACTCCAATTGTGCTTGTCTTGTCTGTCTGTGGGTAGCTGTGCTCCTATTGTCTGTCCAGACAGGCAGTTGTAAGTTTGATTGCTGCACTAAGTGACTCATACATCCGCATTTTCAGGCTACTCTGTAGCTAGGTCCAGGATAGTTTTCGATTTTTTGACCAGTTCTAAGTCTATGCCAAAGCCGCCAGAAGTTGATTGTTTCTCTTCAGCTTACCATATATTCAAGAACACTTGTATTCTCAGCTGCTGGACACTAGACCAACGCAGCCTTGTGTGCATGGCACTGTTTTTAGGTAAACCGTAGTTTACATATTATATGTTATTCCAACGTGCCATTGTTCCACCACATGTAAACACAGACCAATATGCTTGCTGATGGACTAATATGCTTAAATTGCCAGCTGAACCACGCCAGCCTAGGAATACTTCTATCATCTCATCTCCTGTGTCCTTTAACATAACCTGTCCTTTTGTTTTTCCTTGTGTTCCTTCTTGTGTTGTTTGTTTTAAAGTTTAAATGAACTTGACAGTTCTCAAGGGAGAGATGCTTGCAATTAATTGTGAAAACTAAGATAGTATTAGAGAGCCAGCAGAGTAGATTTGGATCTTTCATGCTGTCTCATTAGCAGCTTGTTCAAGTGGACTCACCTCAGTGCCCCAGGAAAAAAATGAGTCAACCTGGGTGATAGAGAAGCAGGAGTCCAACAACCTATATGTTGCCCTTTTTGCTGATAGCCTTTTTTACAGGATGAGGAAGGACAGTTTAAGCACTCGATCTCCAATCACAGTAGCACTAACACAGATGGAGCCTTCCAAAAGAGGATTTTTTACTTTCTCAGAAAAATTCATGACGTTTTCAACTCAATCTGGATAGCATCAGGCAGCCAGGAATTCTCCTGGAAAGAATAGCTCGCTGCTAACGAGCAAAGAATTGATTCAAATCTGTTCTCAGGACCAGTCGTTTTGACAGGCAGTATAAAGAGGCAAAAAAGACAGGCTCCTAGCCAAGATCTTGAAAAAATGGTGTGTAGAGGAGGTGATGGTCTGGAAGCTTTCTCATGCCAACAGCATCTGTTCGCACTTCTTGCTGCAACTGAAGATATTCAAAAGATAGGAGAACTACTAGGGAGGCTCAGAGTGGCAGGTAGGGATGTAGGGGACGACTGGGCAAGCAACAGCATTCATTCCAGGTTCTGCTCTCCAAAATGTGCATGGCTGTTCATGGTCTCACCTTCTTAACCTTCTGTGTGAAACTTAGATTATAAGCCCACGGGAACAGTACGCTGAGTTTGCTTATGAAGCTGAGGCTCATTGGAAATGATCCCATCACTCTGTTAGTCCTGGGCATCTGATTATCCTCCTTTCCTGCTTCTGATGTTAGCACTTTTTTCAAAGTGTTAAGATGCTCTGTGTTTCCAAGACTCATGTTTTTACATAAGTTCTAAAACTTTGCTCCAGCCTTTTCCAAGTGATCCTAGGGAGGAAATTTCCTACTCCACTCCCACAGCATTGTCATAAGAAACTCTTTCTTCTTTTCTCTCTCAGCTAATTTTAACCAATGAAGTATACTTATGATCATCGAAAATTCACTGTGAGCATAAAAGAACCCTAGAGACTGGGCAGGCCTCTCTGCCTGACAGAGATATTTGTCTCACCATTGATGAAAGGATATTGGCATATTACTATAAATATTTAAGAAATCATTACTTCATTTCTGTCACTTTTCAGCAATGTTTCCAATGAGCTTCCCATGTATGCTCAGCTTTCTGTTCTGATGGAATCTGAATTAAAGTTCGATAGAGAAGCCTTTCTTTCCTGCTTAGCTTTTGAGAGGTGGAAACAACATACATACGTTGGCTTGGCTGGTGTCCCACACAGTGAGCACTACTGCTCTGTTACCACAGAATGTGGTTTTATGCAACTCTACCGCACACATTACCTGGGGCTTTGCATAGGTGTTGATGACCAAGTACCTGTCTGACAGATACAGATTAAATGAAATTTTGTGCTCTTGAGGGAGCAATGAAAACCAGTGAGGGACTTGGGTTGAGAGCTGGAGGAACATAGCAAATATGTTCACTTTGGCTGAAGCTGGGGAGTTACTTTTAGAATAAACTATCTCCTAGAAGGCAAAATAAAACTAAGGTGGTAAATGCCAAGAGTTTTTTCTTCATTCCAAGACTGTGTCTTTTTTTCCATGGTCAGGTTGCCAGTTCTCAAGGAGTCTTCAAAAAGAATTGCTACTTAAGATATCCACTGGGGCATCAAATGTATCACACAGAAGCAGATGAAAAAAAAGTCCATTATTTTTTTACTTTTTGCCAGATGCACTATAAAAAGACATCTGTTCCATAAACATTATCAGCTACTACACATTTCAAATTTGCCAGCTGCAGGGTGAGAATACCAGTAAATAATTTTGTTGTCTGTGTCCACTGCATCTATAAAATACAGCTCCTTTGGGAGTATGTGAAGGTAGGAAGGCAAGGTAGGGAGGTTCAGTTTAGCTTGATGCAAAAAACTGACTAATGTTTGTGGCTTCAGTGGGACATAGATGAGCAGGGAAAAATATTGTACCTGAGCATCAGCACCTGGGCAAGTATATGTTTTTTTCATCTATCAACGAAAGGGAAGTCTCCAACATAGACTGGTAGTGACTTTGAAATCAACACAGACTCTTCTAGAAAACTTCTTGGTAATAAATTACCATATGCATGAGAAGCACAAAGCCATGAACAGCTGAAAAAATACTAATGAGCCCTGGACAGTACATCTCCACAGAAACCGAATATGAATATGCCTTATGAAGCTTAGCCATAATAAACTGCAGTATTTCAGAGCTCTTTAACAAACTCAACCTAAATATATTCTCCCCTGTCTCAAGAATCCATCTTTATGCTTGCTAGTCTTTAGAAACAAGTAATAGAACGGATTTACACAATCCTCAGGCAAGGGAAATAAGGAAGTGATCTTTAATACTTGTGGAATTGTTGGCAAGTGATTAAACCTAAATGTTTTTTTGCCTTATTATTTTGATGAAGTAATGCCATAAAATGCAGCAAGACTGTCTGAGCAATAAATCCACAAAGATACAAGCATCTTTGCTTATAATGCAATTAGATGTCATTTGAGATGGAACTGTTAATGCTGAAATTTCTCTGGAGATGAATGACCTGTCTCCATTCTCTTCATTTACTATAAAATCAACTTTTGCATTGAGGGAGCTGAGGACTGAGTCAATTTGATGAAAGGGATGCAGAAATGTTTGTAAGTGTATATGCCACAGATGTGAACAGCCCTTCTTGTGAATAAAAAACTTTATAAAGCAGCAAACAATGGATGGAAGTAAAAAACCGTTATTTCAAATAAAATAGAAAAATATGCTTGCTACCTTTTCTCTTAATTTTTGATGGCAATCATTCAAGCAGAAACTGGCTTCCTAGAAAAAATAACATCCCCCCCAAAAAAACCCAGTGGGGATCAAATATACTCCATCTCTTCAAAACCAAGGAACTGGCTCACGAAACATCCTTAGTCAAGAATACAGTTATCTAGCACTTATCATCCTTTCTGGTTAGCAATGTTCAGTTTCTGATTTAGTCATGAATTTCCATATGAAAGTCATTTTGAGTTCTGGCTCTTTGCGTATATTGCAGGGATTTGGTTGTTTGTTTTTTTTTTTAGCCTGCCTTGAGTATTATAGTAGAAATACTCATAATATTTCTAGTCAGTAGTAGCTGACACTGCATGAATATAAAGTCTCAAAATCATGAGGTCCCAGCCTGTTGAGGTAAAGTCTATTATTATAGTAATTCAATATTAACTGCTATAGTCTGTGTTTTGAGTGGAACATCAATATTCTTTCTAGATGACAACTAGATTAAATTGTTTACGACTTCAGAAGATTATAGATATGTAATCACAATATCAGTGGAATATAATGATCTTGTTTGGAATAATTAGATGTAAGAATATCCTGTGCAATTACCAGGGAACTACCATTAGTTTCAAAAACTGTTTTTATGTGCTCAGTTTTTATTTTATCATCAGTCCCTATTTAGAAAGTAAGCTCTTCAGTGTTAGATTTCTGTTTTGCCTTATAAGACTTCCCTGGGATGGTGGTGATGATTTACTTTCTGCAGCTGCTTTGAGAACCTCATCTTTTAAACATGCATTCATACAGGACTGATAGAGGAAAAACAGGTTTAAAATAAACAGGTTTAAATGAATGAGAGATTGATACTAATAGTAGGTATGTTAAGCAGCGGTTTTAATTATCAGTTAAGCAGTTCTTGTACTTTGTATACTTTAAAAGAAGGGGTAAAAAAGTCCGATTTTTTTCTGTCTGCTTTACCTTATGAAGTTTCTTAATGCAACTTGGAAGCAGAATGGCCACTCGGGAAGTGCTGCAATAGACTTGCTCTGCTTTCATAATCTTCCCTAGAGACCTCCTGCCTGCTGTAAGATGCTGGGCTTCATTTGATATGTCTGTTCTATCTTATACAGCTTTTGGCTCTGCATTCAGTACTGACCAGCTCATTTTCTTCCATGCATTTTCTGCCTTGGATCAAAAGCAAGGCTCTTGACTTTTTTTCTTTTTTTAATGAAGGCAGCTGGAAGCCTGGGTGCTCTGGCATTTTCTTCAGATGAAAGCTGTATGGTTGTATTGCTGCTCTACTCTTTTCCTTTTAGTTTTTAATGCAGAGTGGTACCTATCTCCTGCAGAGCAAGTGTAGGCTTCAGGCTAAATTTTGTCTTGCCTCTGAGATTTTGGGGTGGGTATTTCTTTTTAAGTATAGATCTTAAGATATTAGATTTTAAGTATAGATTTAAGATATAGATTTTAAGTATAGATTCTTTTTAAGAGAGATGATCACAATGGTACCTATTACATAAAATAAATTTCTGAAGTTAGGAAGAGAGTTCCTATTTAGTAAAAGCTTTTCTTTCTGGTAAGTTTTCTGGGATCTTAAAGCAGTGTTTGGTGAGTGGGTTCCATAAAATTCATACAATCAGTGTTCCTCCCTAGAAAAAGCTTTTCAACCCACTCCTGATGTGATTTGCAGGTGCATCTGGCTTAAGTTACTTTACTGTGTTTATCAATTCATGCTTGTGTCAATGGATTCTAAGATGTTTTATTCTTTCATATTTGGAATGTAATTATGCATTTTGGAATGAAAAGATATATACAACTGTGTGTTTCCTACTATGAATTATTCTAATATATAGAATAATGGAATTTTAATTTATGAATATGGGTTTAGAATACACCCAAGGGCACTGTTAACTAATGTAAAATGGGAGTCTTTTAATTAAAGGACGATCGGCTGGAAAATCTGGAGGAGTTTCAGCAACATGCATGCCTATGTGCAAAATTAGATCTCAGTCAGCCTGACTGTGGGTTTAGGCATCCCAGAATAATCATTGTAAACTTTGATCACAGCCATATACACAAAACCAAAATGTAACAAGAAAAGATGAATGGAGTGAAAATGGTTTGGAAATTAAATTTTTCGCTATGAATTTACAGACCTTTTAAGGCAAAGGAGCAAAACTCATCTTTATTCTCTGCTAGTGTTTAGGGATGCACCTACATTTGCTAATTTGTATTATGTGATGTCAGTGGCAGAAGAACGCTACACATCAGACTGCTAAAATTTGCAGCACAGAGCTATTAGTCAGTTAGTTAGATCTGTTGGAGATAATCTGAGATACATGCTGTTTAGAATTGCAGACCTGCAATCTGATATCTTCTACCTGCAGAACTCTAAGCCTGTTTATATGCTGCTTATATGCTGCTTCAGTCTTGCACCCTTAACATGTGATGTGGGAAAGTTAGGACCTCAAGTTCTCTCTTTTTTAAATGGCAGCTCTCTTATGTTATGAAAACACAGAATGTGGTAGTAAACTATCATGGCTGGAATGTTTTTGCATGCTCTGCAGGAATTATTAAATGGCGCAAAAGGAACAGAATATAAACATGAAAGAAATCATCATTGTGAAGTTAGCAAATGCCTTTTTGTGCAGAAATCTCTGCCAAAAACATTGGAACATTTGACGTCAGGGAGCAGCTAAAATAAATGAAAGTGAAAAACAGAAGCATAAGAGTGAGAGGATGCCATATAGATATTTTTATATTCCAGTGCATAAGTACCTTGACAAGTAAAAATGTATCAAGCACTGCACTCAGCAAGCTCCTCATCATGCTTTGTAGTAAAGGACAGCAAACTACAGGAAAACTAATCTGCCACAGAACAGTTTTGTTTCCTCAAACATAAAGTCCACCTGTGCCCTATAGAATAGAAGATTTGTAGTGAAAGGACCTTACTTCAGCCTATACCTAGGAATCAAACATCTTGGTATGATATATCTCTCCAAGCAGTAATTTAGAGATGGATATCATGTTGCTTAATAACCAAATAAAATAAGAATATTCTGGAATGGTAGTCATCTCTCATACTGTAAAAACTTACTTGCTTGTCTTGGACAATACCAGTTCCTAAGGTTAATAATAATAACCCCAAGATGACTGTCTTAAAGATGGACACTAGCTGATGAGCACACATAATTTAGACCAGAAGACCCATCAGTTCCCAGGGAGTATGCAATCCTGCATAACTTGCAGTTGTGCAGCCTTTTCTACATCAAGAAACCAACATTCAAGGTACCATGCTGGCTCCTGACAATATAGCTGTGAAGGAGGACATCAGACCCTCTTATCTTCATCAGTAAATCTCTTCTGAAGCTACCTCTCTACTGACTAATTAGGGTTTCTTACTAGTTTTAAGAGATTTGCATTTCATTTTTTAAAACAAAACGAACAACACCTTAACATCTTCAAAGGACAATCTATTTCAAAAATGCCTTGTGTAAGAATTTGCTACATAATTTGAAACCACAAACAAATTAAAACTCTTTGAAAGCATTTCTTTTTGCACCATTCAGTGCAAACCAAATGCTTAACAAACAAAGCACAAGAACTTTATTGTGGGGACAGCAAGTCTATAAAATCTCCAGTGATTTTTACCAGCTTGTGTGGAGCTGGTGTGCACACGTACAATAGAGTAGGCAGCGTAGGACATGCTGTGCTTCCTCTACCACCCCAGAAGGTGCTGAGTTAAAATCAGAAGCCCAGCCTCCTACACACCCTCTGCACCTAGATGTGCAGAAGACTGCCTGCTGGTTCCAGGACTTCGTGAAGTTTGCCTGGCGGTTGGTGCCTCCGTCACATTGCTACAAGATGAAGGTGTTATCCTCCAGCTGCTCCTGCAAACTGCAGATTACAGATGTGTCTGAAAGAACCTTGCTTTTTGAGATGGTGTTTGGTGTGTAGCATGGAATGAATACTGCTGCCTTTGACAGAGCCTACAAATAGGGTTGCGCATTTGAGCGCTCTTAGTCTTGAAGATTTGTAGTCTGACCACTTCAATTTAATCAGTCTTCGAAGTACAAAAGGTACTGGCAAGCAAAGATTGTTAAGTCTGCACTGTCCAGCTTGCAATTCTGAATTCAACAATATCTGATTTTAGATAAATGAGGATATCAGACCTTGACAAATCTGTCAACAAATATAGGCATAGCTTTCTAGCAAGGTATACTGATAAATATATCACTTTCAAATTGCTTTTCACATAAAACCAATGGTTTTTAAATCTTCAAAGACCAAGATAAAAATGTAGGGTATGAGTCTGCAGATACATCAGTCTTTTAGTGTAGGATCTTGTTGTTTGCCCTTAGTTACTTTTTTCAGCCTTTTTTTATAGGACATGTCAGATAGGTTTTGATTACTAGTAATTTACTTCCCTGCTCATTCAATCTGTACAAAAACCTCATGGTCCTCTAAAGCTTTTCATCTGCTTTACATCAAAGTATTTTGCAGATATTCTCATTTTCTCCCAATAGTTCTCAGATAACTTTTCATGGAGAAGATGAGATGCTTGAGATGCCCAGACAGGCAGCCTGGCAACAATGGTTCTTCAGGCTTCCAACTTTTTCCTCTTGAAGTGGTGCTCTTTCATGTCATTACAAATTCTTAAAAAAACCCCAAAACTCCTTGACACAATTGTATTTTATGGGCATTACTGATAGCTGGATTTTACTCAGAGTTGGTGGGAAGCAAGGAGAGCAATGTTTTGCCTGAATGTTCCTTGTAGTGCCTATAGTTGTTTCACAGGCTGTAAATTATCAATAGCAAAATGGAGCCACAAGTGAAATTAAACCCTTCTTACCTACCATATGCCTCAGAGAACAATTGCCCAGCAATAAAAAGTGGATAGAAAATAGTTAAAATTAAAATCTGACCTGGGAGTTGGACCAGATATTCTCCATAAGTCTTTTCCAACTTAAATTATTCTATCAAAAGGTATCACTAACTTCATTACATCCATCCACATTACCCGTGAACAATATATTTTGTATATACTCGCCAAATTGTTCCGTATTTTTAGCTCATGCTATCTTGTGTACACATTGAAACCATTCACATTTTTTCTCACTCCTTTTCTGCTGTTACTAATATGGAAAATTGTATATTTGACAAAGAATAAACCCATCTTATGTGTCTACCTATTCTATTCACAGATCAAGTCTACATAGATTCACAATACTATAACAGCATTTACCAATATGTTGAGACAGCCTGGAAAATACTGAACTTTGGAGCAAAAGTAGTTAAAATTGAAATCATTTTACATTTCTCACAACTAGTGGAAAAACAGTTCTGTCTAACCAGAAAAAAATAAATGTGGAAAGCACAAAAGCGTTAGATACAGGCACCCACTACTTTAATGAGATCTAACTGATTAGTACTTTAAGGCAAGATAGGCACATGAGCTATTTAACTAAATAATTTCTCATATTTTATATGCTTTTCCAGTGCATTGTTTATACATGTGAAATATTTCAGGAGGAGTCTTAAAAGTTGTTCAAGATTGTTCTACGACTGGACAAGTCCTCAGTGATAACATGTATTGAAACAGATGTACTCATACTTATGTAATTACATTTTTCCTCAATAAATCTTTTTTTAAATTTTGCTTCCTAGACTTATAATTTACAGTTAAAGACTTTAGATTCATTCATAATCCTTCCATAACGCATTTAGTAATAAGGCAGAATATGTTTTTTTATCCTATTCACTCTTAGCATATGCTTAATTATACTCACAAGTATATGATCAATCTTATTGCTGCTGTATCATTCCTGCGCTCAATTTTGCTTCCCAATATTGATGCTTTCCTCTGTTGATGGTTTTCTTGTCAAATTCATCTAGGAACCCTGAAGGAGAGCTTAATACGTGAACTGGATAATGTGGAATAGATATTTAAAATATAATCTGAATTAAGGACAGGGATTGGAGAACACATTTGAAAATATCCACTGATACCTTCCAGGAGAGCTGGGGTAGAAGTTAGTTCTTCTTTTGAAGCTTCTGAGAGAATCTAGTAATTACACAAATCAAGACCACAGCTTTACTTGAACAAGCAGAAATAGAAGATCGATTAACTTCAAATTTACCTAGCTAAGGCTACCTTTTCATTCATGTTGTGTTTTTTATCAGGATAAAAGCTTGTTGAAGAGTCATAGTTTGCAGAAAGGAGGAAATATAAGGAGACAAAATGAAGTTTTCCCCATCTCTTCCAGTGACTTAGTTCCTCTTTCTGTTACACAGAAGGTGTTGTGAGAGGCAATGGTGGCAGCTGCAGGGAGCTCTTGGCCATGCTTATGCCTTAACTCTCCTTATTTGTCCTTATGTTCATACCTGGGTGCCTTGATAAATTTCTTCATGTCCTAATTTTATGCTTCAGACTTTTCCTCCATGTTGGTGGCAGTTAATACATTTTTCTAAATGTCCCTTTGACACTCCCTTCATGTGGACACTTTGAGTATCTCTAAGAATCTCTAACAAATGCAGAAAGAAGGGAAAGAAAAAGTAGTTTGTGTACGTCTTTTTCCCTAATGTGGTGGAAAGGATGCTAATAGTGCCTTGTTATCTGGACACTCTAAAGGATGTGTAAAGAATTGCCTGTAGATTAGGACTGCATGAAATCCAGTAGCAAGAGAGGTTTTGCTAATTATAGAGCAGGCAGTTCTTTGATTCTTTAACTTTGTAAGAGAAGACTTCATTACTCTGCAAATTATTGTGTTGTTCTGCTTAACTGAAAATTACTTGCTTTTCCTCCTAATGATATGCATCATTTGAGCAATTTATCACACCTTGTTGCAAGTCAGCTAAGCCATTTACTCTAATGTTACGTATCTTTTTTTTTAACTGAGCATGAGGAATTCAATTCAATGTTATTTTCAGTAGGCTAGAAAGCAGCGCCACCTTAGTTCTGCAACCAAAGATTTGGACATAATGCTTACTGAATTATTATCATTCAAATACCTCTGGCTGTGTACATAATGAAAACCATGTTTTTCTTTAATGAGCTGATCGGCTTCTGCTTTGAAACTCAGAGAGTTCTGCAACAAATTTAAAATAATATAATGAATTATGGGAGTGCTTCATAGAATTCTGAGTAAACTGAGTCTTCGCTCAGTGTTTCAGCCCAGTGTGAGTACCTCAAATTAATCTTGCTCTGCTCTCCCTGATGACATCCCCAGTGCCTACATCTGTATGTGCAGGGAGTTTGTTTATACTTCCAGGCAGATGTCTCAGACTGCAGCTATGACTTCTGATGCTTACATAGATAGCAAGCAAATAAAATAACTTAGGAGTTCTTCTTGAGTAAGTCCATAGCCATCTTCTCCACCAAAGGAACATGTTCTTAAGCAATGCTACCTTTTTTTTGAGGTTGGAGGAGGCAGGAGAGAAAATAGTCCCTGAGTCACAAATACAGTAGCCCTAGAGGTTAGAATATTGAATTTAGTGTCAAGTCCTGATTCTTTAAGGTGTTTTCTTTCTTGTGGCTTTTTGTTGTTTTTTTTTTTTTTTTTTTTGGTTGTATTCTCATGGGTTCTGCAAGGTTTTTCCTATAGAACCATAAATTTCTTCTGTCAATAAGCTTTGTTTTCAAGACAGCTGAATGCTTGTTGATAAATGGTATTGGTATTTTAAAACTGTTTTCTTGCTTCCTACTGCTGCTTTGGAGACTTCTTTATCTTTTGGGGATAACATGATGTAAACCACTTCACTTTCCATATTTCAAAAATTGGCATTTTAAGATGGAGGGTGATTGTTAAAAAATAGGAAGTTATAGTTAGATTTTGCAGTCTTAGGTTTTTTCCACTTACTTCTGTCATGATTTTTCCCATCATTTTAGATGTTCTTATGCAGTGTTCTCCAGCTGATCTCATAAGGTTTCTAACAAGGTTAGAAAAAAAGCAATCCTTTTATCAAATCAAAAGCCATTCTTACTGTCTCAGCATCAGAAATCTGCTCAGAAATGCTGCTTCTGCAAGAAAGGTCTTTTGCTTATAAAAAGGATTCCGAAATACATACTCCTCAAATGTTTAAAGTGAGGCATAAGGATTAAGAAGTCCATTTCCATAAAAGCTTTGTGCTATACTTAGATGACAACCCCTATAACATTTTCTATGTGTTTGAAATGCCAGACAATCACTTCAATAATTTGCTATTTCCTGAGCTTTCTTATTCCTCATGATGGAAAAAAAATCACTTAGCAGAACTGCTACATTTCCACAATTCTCATAAACTAAATCATGTATTTGGCATTTCAAAGTTTGCTTGGGAATGATTTAGACAGATTCCTACAGTTGCAGGGAGGTTTGTGTAGGTTCCCTTATGTGATTTGATGCTCCAAAGAACTCCCACTGGATAGTTTGGGTCAGACCATGCTTTTTTTTTGTCTCTCACTACTGAGGAGCATCAGGGTGGAGAGGCACACTATGTGCCTCCTGCTGTCATGGTCTCACTGTACTTATAACCACCTCTGTCCTGTGAGGAGACAAACAGAAAGGCCACCCAAGCTAAGCTAAAATCAGTACTTTAGTCTGACTTTTCAGAAAGTCTCACACCCGTAATGCTGATTTTGAAACAACTGGTCTTATAATTTAGCGTCTTAAGCTGCAGATGCCACAGAAAAAATGCCAGTATTCCAATAGCAAAGAATTAATAGAGGCAGAGTAATGAGGGCTGGCTTGATTACACTGATTAGAAGGTGGTTTCTGCGTTCTGCTCAGAGAAAGAGCATTTCCCTGCATCTGAACAAATTACAAAACTATTCATTATTGATTTTGCCTCTTTCTTTTTTCTTCCCCCACACTGAAAACAGACAGATGAAGAAGTTCAGAAGTTCAGACGAAAACGTGAGCTTTTAA
Source organism: Loriculus beryllinus (assembly GCA_039877255.1). Classification (NCBI taxonomy): domain Eukaryota; kingdom Metazoa; phylum Chordata; class Aves; order Psittaciformes; family Psittacidae; genus Loriculus; species Loriculus beryllinus. The sequence goes on from JBCJKH010051295.1 coordinate 26,592, forward strand.
TTTTCCTGTTGTGTAAGCCAGCTTTTAGGGCAATCAGTCACGAGTCTGAGCATCAGAGAAGGACCATGTCAAGTGAGAAGGATTATTTCCAGGAGAAGAAAGGGTAATGACATTTTTGAAGGCTTAATCAAACACTTTTGAAAGGAGGGAGTTCAGAAGAGTCTTTTCAGATGAGTGAGAAATGAAAAAATATCTGGATTACATAAAAGACTGTGAGTAGTCTTTGTGAAGGGAGGTTTTGAGAGCTTTTCCTTGGACTGTGAGCAGACAAAGTGCTTTGCTTTAGAAAGAGACTCAGCAGAAAAGAAGCCATTGCATTCTGCACTTCTGCAACTGCATACAGATAAGGAAACAGATAAGGGCATATATAACCGTTAGAAACAGAACATACAGAAGGAATTAGAGATGCACACCATTTTTTAGGAGAGGTGATGTATTTCATCACTTTGAACCTTCTCTCCACCTTTTCTCCACTGGCATTTTATGTACTTTGTTACAGATAGGAAAAAAAAGCATATGCTACAGTTCAATCAGCCTATGTTACTCTCAGACATTTTCAGTTTTCGTACTGTAATACTCTGTCACCTAAGTAAAACAATGAAGCTCTCTGTACTATGTATATATTCTGTCTGTACTATGTCCAGAAGTAGAGATTGTTTCAGCCCTAGAAAACTACGAAGTTAAGCGTTCTGGTTTTTGTACAAAGCAAAAAATATTTTCAGATATCCTTATCTTTATTTTTCTAACTTTGTCTATTCGCTCATGCTGTTGTCTTTGTTGCAGGTACTAATTGAAACCAGTTCTATCTTACAGCATACCTGCACAGAAGCTAGATAATTCAATACATTTTCTCAAATCCTAGTGGCTCTGATAACAGTACACATTGTACTGAAATGCAATTAAACCACCCTACAGAGTATGACTGGCAGTGAGTGCCAGAGTATTCATCATTAACAAGGTGACTTGGCCAAAGTAAAGTTTGAAATTTAACACCAAAATGTATGCAACAAATTAATATAACTTTCATATTGTCACCTCGACTAAGAGGGCAAGGAAGTTCTGCCTTCAGAACAAAGGAATGACCAGTACAGGCCACTACTAACTATGAATGGCCACTGTTTCCATCCTCTATTTTAAAGCAGTAGGTCACCTATGACTTCAAAATAACATTCAGATCATTATCTGAGCTTCAGGTTTTGTACTGCCTGAATCACATGTGAAAAGGTGGAGAGAAGGTTCAAAGTGCTGAAATACATCACTTCTAAAAAACGGTGTGTATTTCTAATTCCTTCCAATTCCTAATTTATTATGAAGTTTTTACCAGTGGAAAGGTACAAATTTTTTTTTCTTTTTTGTCATATTACTAAGAAAAGATTATTTTTAGATAAGTTATCAAGCTTACTTCAGTTGGTTACAATGCTTCACACAACTGTTTCCATCATTTTTGACATGAACATACCCCATGGAATCACAGTCTGCTGCAGCAAACAAGCTATTGATTGAATATGGTGTGATTAAATCAGTGACGGATCTGTGCCTACTTTGTTGAAATGGTGCTTAATTTCACCATTGCAGTTTTAATGGTGATGCTAAGTACTTAGTGGAAAATAGGAGCTTAGCAATTTCGGGAGGATTTTTGAACAGCTGGAACCACATTCTCATCTACAATGTACAATGAAACTGTACATTGGGTACTTGAAGCTAGCATATATAGGGAAGATAACTCTTAAGTCAGCTCTTGGATACCCCTGAAAGAATCAATTACAGCAAACTAAGGATGCTTCTCAGTCACATTGATGGTAGGACTCTCAGAAACAGGGATAAAGAAAAGACTGGATTTACTCTTTCTCACCAAGTTTGTTTTTATCTTCACACTCAGAGGAGAAAAATAAAAGGGGAAAGAAAGACAAATATTGAAAATTTGCAGAAATAAGCAGTCTGTTAGACTAGTTAGTCTAGTGTGATTTCAAGCTATTGTTGTTACAAATTAGTGCAGTCTAGTAGGCTGCTTTGTGATCCTTTGGGTACATAAATGATGCAATATTGCTGTAATAGGACTTGGCAATTATTTTGTAGAAATATCTGGAATTCAGCATTTTATGCCTGAAGGGTTTTTTGCTTAGTTTTATCCAGAAAATTAATTTTTTGTGGCAAGATATAATTACCCTATTAATCTATATTTTTTATATTTGATACAAATAATTCAGAAGTCAGAAGCATTTTCAACTCAAAACCGTTTAATCTGTGTACGAAAAGAAAATATTTTCTTGTAAAAGGCTTTTAAAATTTGTTTGTCTATGTCAAATAGAGCATCAAGTGTTAACATAGTATAATGCACTTACCAATCACAAAATGTTATTTCAAATAACGGAACAGGACTGGAATTTTTATATTGATTTTTCTTCTAGGTTTCAATACCGTTCTTGCAACATAAGTCTCCTAATTGACTTAAATGCAAAGTGGAATCAATTAATTTACTAAAGAAGCAATCATCAGGGGACTGAAGGCTCATATTTAATATTTTCTATTTAAAGCAAAAGTATTGCTATAAGCTTAAACAGAAGTTTAGACCTTTAATCTACATATTGTGTTTTTATTGCTCTTTTTAGTTGTCATTTAGACAAACCAGTATTCTTCACAAACAAATGAACATTGTTTGTGAGATTCCCCTGAGATCACAGAGCAGCTGTAAATAGTATAAACACATGATTCACTTCATGGGAAGAATGTAGCATAAAGATAATACAAGGATTTTAATTAGTCTTATTTGCAACTTTGATGGGTCTAGTTTAATCAATTCTTCTTATCTGAGCTTTACTCTCATCCCAGCTGCCTCTTTTTGCTTTTGAGCTGTCTTGTCCACAGGTTTCAAGAATCCTGTGGACAGTATTCTGCATTGCCCTTCAGCAAGCAGTGCAGGAGTTTAGGAAGTCATTTCATATTCATTCCTATAGAAGAGCAAATAATTCTTTGTGGAGTTAATGAGTATCCTGATATTTGGTTACAAAGAATTGAAATTCAGATTAAAAGTATTAAAATCAGCTCCTATAGTGAGCTCAGACTTTCCTGCTGGAAAACTTGCTTTTTACAGAATATCTTCTAAGAGTTTCTTAAGAAAAAGCAAGCTGTAAAATGGTCTTACTCAAGTACTCTGCTGAGACCAGGCAGAGAAAGATATGTGACTGAGGAAGAGAAGGGTGTTAAAAGACATAGGCTTATAGGTTCCTCCTATACCCAAAGGAGGAATTTTTAGTTTTGTAAAATTTGATTAAGAAAATAACTTCAGCTATGTTGTGTTTCCTGTAAATGTTCAGGATGTCCAATGACTGTTCCCAAAGGTCCTGCATCTTCACTGGAAAAACCTGCAAATCATTAATCCATGGGATAACCCAGACCTCAGATACCAGAACACATTTTCCCTTTTCATGCCTTTTTGCTGTACTGGCCAATTTCAGTAAAATTTTGCAAAATCTTCAAATGTATTTGGTGCTTACCATTTTTAGGAAAATGATGGATAAGTTAAATGTAAGTGAATCACTGAAAGAGAAGTTTATTGCTTAGCTCAGGTATATATCAATCAATTTTTGTGACTACTTCTTTGAAAACTAAAATTTAATTTTAAATAAGTGACCCATATCCTCAGTTGTATTGTTCTGCATTTATTCTGAAAAGTTTTATTGCTGGAAACAGTATCTACTTGAGTAACATAACTATGAAGGTTTTTTTTAATGAGAAAATGTGTACTATATTAATATGATGTGACATGGATCTTTGCCAGTGATATAACCCTGCTCCACCAATGTATTG
>JBCJKH010051295.1:36297-47217 GCA_039877255.1 Loriculus beryllinus
AAAGGAAAGGAAAGGAAAGGAAAGGAAAGGAAAGGAAAGGAAAGGAAAGGAAAGGAAAGGAAAGGAAAGGAAAGGAACGCCCTCCTAGGCGTTCACTTCTCCTGACTAAACAATCCCAACTCTATCAGGCTTTCCTTGTAGGCTCCCATAGGTTATAAGACCCATGAGGGTCCATAAGAGGCCCATAAGACCTCTGTTTCTCTGAAAACAAGAATAAAAAGAAAGCAAAGCAATTAGGGTGTTATTTCTGCATTTTGCTGCTCTTTGGCTGAGACCCAGAAAGCATTAATATTACTTGGTTACGTACTATGCTGTGTATGCGTATGATGTCCTTAGCAAAATTTGTTAGGCACTTTCAAGTGCTGAATATCTAGTATATTACACCTCTTGATGGCAGCTTATGCAATGGTAAATTCGTTGGCCATAGAGATGAACCAGTGCAGGTCAGACACAGCCTGACCAGAGACGCATTTAGTCGGCCCACAGAATCAAGGGCCAGGAGAAGAGCCACAGCACCATACTGCAAGTCAGTGAAGAATTCATGGATGAGCAAGGAGTGGGAAACAGTTGTTTTGCAATGGCTGTGTGAGGTTTGGTAGGATTGGAAATTACATTTGAAACGTGGAATCTGAGTATGATTTTGGCTGTTACCATAGTACATGGTCATTATTAGAGGTTATACTCTGGAGACTCAAAAATAGGTATGATAATGACTTGCAAGAGTGACAATACCAGCAAATATACTGTGCTGGTATTGTGTATAAAAGAAATGTAATGCGGATACTTGTGTACAGTCATAAATTGAAACTAATCTATGGTGCATCTGTCAGGGGAAATAGCCAATGATGCATTCTGAGAAACATATCATGTCTTAATTCCAGTGGCTTAAATATTAACTCATTATCTGTTCTTCATGGTAAGTAAAAGCAATGTTGTGGGTACAAGATTTACTTGTTAATGAAATGAAAGCCCTTGAGGCTATAAAAAATTTATATTGTGTGAATGAGTACTGCTCCTGATGTGGCTCTTCTTTGAATCCCATTCTAGAGTAAACAAATACAAAATTCTCTGCAGAGCTGGAAGCAAACATCAAAGAGATAGGAATGAGTTTCTGTTGGCAGGGAACTGAACAGGGAATACTTCACTTTCTTGAAGCTTCTTTCATTCAGAACACGTTCTTTTGTTTCAGTACTAATCTGCAAGTTTCCCTTCACTAGAAAGAATCTAAAACTCACTCGCTGCCACATCAGTTTTTGGCTTTCGGATGCTATTTAATTACACAGTCAAAGTCTGCACAGATTTATTTTTTCTTTTCCTCTTCTTACTTATTTAATCCCAACTTCAGTTGAGAGAATTCTTTAGAAAGAGGAAGTTAACTTTGTAGCTGTGTTTTCAAACTCTAATAATTTGATTTGTGGGAAGGTGAAAAAATATAGGCATGAGGATATCAAATCTCATCTCTATGATGTGATGGAGTGATGATTGAGAAGAATGACTGAAAAAGCTGAATTTGTAGGTTGGAAGCCTGCATCTTTCAATTACATGTAACACAGTCCCTTAAGAAGTTACAAAATACAATTTATCCCTCCTTAAAAAATAGACACATAATATCTGTACCTTCCACTTTTATAATTATTGCTTGAGAACATTCACTGTTTCTTTATAGATAGTGGCAAAACTCCCAAAAGGTTAGGCTAAAGAACATGCTAGTATCCTAAGCAAAAAGATACTTTAAGAAACTTTCACATGGCACTATTATTACTACAGACCTGACAACAGTTGCCTTGGGTTTTTATGAGTGATTTTGCAGAAGATTCAGCAGTTGCAGTTCAGTCGAGCAACTACTTAGTCATGTTTGTGTTCATGTGTGGTGGGAAAGGCCTTACGTACATCCTTTGTCTTTACCATGATTATCACAAGAAAAAATAAGTACCAGAGTAACATCTTGAGGGATTCAGTAAGAAATAATTTCATTGTAATAGTTTTTTATATAATGCATAGATAAACAGTTGTGAATAAGTATGCATAACCAGTTCCACATATAAATTCTGATTTATTATTCATAAGAAGTAAAATAACTTGACAATAAGCCAAATACAGAATAACACAGAATATTTTTTTCAGTTTCTGTGACAGATGATTTTTAGCTTATGGTTTTAGAAAATATTGAAACATGGCTTTGATCTCTTGTACCTAACATACAGTTGCAAAGACTTAATGCTGCTGAACAGCTTGCTTGGATGCCTTTCCAATGATTTGCAAAGCCTTAAGGATTTCACAGTGATTAACTCCACCATATGCTTTTTTCAAAGGCCAATTTTACCAGGCCATCAGTTTATATGCAGATTAAACTGGCAACTTTCAGAATCAAGTAAGGTAAATGTTAATCACTTAGGACTACTTTTGGTTATCTTCCTGTAATAGGAAAGTTCCAAAATAAGGAAGATAGACAGGTAACAAATGAAATTCCCATTTGGAATGACATCTGGAGTAGCAGAAAATTCTCCTGTTGTCATGGGTTGTTGCTACCAGTTATTTTACATATAAATTGTTTCACTCATCTTTGGCTGGCAAGTTTTCTTGGCACTGCCAATATTTACAGTGGCTAATTCTGTAGGCAAATGCTGAGAAATATTTTCCTCTCTAACTGCTTATGAGTGTCTTGCATTTGGCACCAGAAAGAAAGCAGATTTCTAAATAGACTTTAGAGGTTTTGGGCCCTGGAAATGGACAGAAACAGTCAAGAATGAATAAACACACCAACACTTAGCTAGTAAGGAAAATGGTTAGAGAAATCCTCCTGCAGCAGCTGACAATCCAACAAGATGATAATGCAAGTCTTGCTGCTCTGACCAATAGGCAGTGGAGCGAAGCTTACATGAAATGTGAGGCTTACATGGCTTACATGAAAATGTGAAGTGCCTGTCATAGTAAACTTCAAACCAGGGTAATGAAATCATGAATCCCAAAATGTGCTTTATTACTACTGTGAATAGATCAACAAAAATCAACTCACATAATCTTATATATATTTTTTGAACGTAGCATAGACTTACAGCTTTCCTGGGCTAAGCCGAACGTGAAGAAGGCAGGTCAATAACTCTGAAGAAACCTTTGTTGTGCAAAGGAATCAAACAGAAAAGGAAGAATTTCTAAAGCTCTTCCTTGAAGACAGTATGTAAGAAAGCATGAGGGATGGGGGAAACTTAATTGCCAGCACCCAGGATTTCCACACTACATATGCTTTTTATCAAGTGTCCTGGGTTCAGCAATCTCAACCCATGGGATTTACATTCCTTCAGTTCTCCTTCCCACCTTCTTGCAATAGAAAAGTGGCTTGCAAACCCACATCTTACAACACCATTTAACTGCCTGCACAATTAGATTTGCTGCTGGTGAAGGCAGATGAAATTAAGATGCTGAACCACCAACTATGGAAGCAAGGTAGCATATATTCATGTTTCTTGCCTCACTACAGGGATGGTCTGTTAGTGAAGGGACAGAGAGGACCATCATCATTTGTATTTGAGCTGTTGAAGGATATCTTGAACCACATATATTTGTGCAAGATAAGAACAAGGACTAACTGTTGTACAACACAGAAAACATGGCAAAAATATTACCTGTCTCTCTTAAAGGTAAAGAGATATTAGTACTGAAGACAAATTATCAGGAGGGAATAGACTCTTCCTGTTAGTATATCAGATCTGAAACACTACAGGGAAAATATTCAGAAGTGTGAGTCCTTCCATGCTTTCTTTCCAGGAAAAAAATAGGCTCAGTCAGCAAAGAGGATTTGGTGGCCTGCAAGCACATGTGGACAAACAGTGAAAGGTGAAGGTCACACTGAAAGGGAAGGAACAGAAGAGCCAGTATTGAATATATCTTTATTTTTTTCTACTTTGCCACTGTTCTAAGGTGAAGAGAATGGGAATTAATGACCAGGAATGCAATAGAAAGCAGGGAAGCATCTTGGTTCAAAATGAAAAGGAAGTTAAATGAAATTAAATGAGATGGGAGGAGGAAGGAGGGAAAAGAAAAGCCTTGGTTTTGGATAAATTTTATTTTACCCAAAACAAAGGGGTTTTGTTTGGCTAAGGTATATTTGATATAACCTATTCTTTGTTTTTTTTTTAAATGGTAATTTGAAATTTAATTTTGAAAAGACTTTCCAGTTTGGAAAACAATTTCCAAAACCCACAAAATCACTTTCAAGAGCCTTTTCAGAAAAGCTTGAATTCTGGTTTAATAAAAAAAGGTGATATTCCAACCCTTGGATTTCTTCCACAGTTGAATGAAAAAGAAAATGCATTTTCAAAATGAAAAAAGTAAAAGCAATAATAAGCATTACTCAAAAATAACCAAAAGCCTGTAATTTAGACACAGGTTCAGATCCCAGGCCTCTCTTGCACTCAGATACTTGCATTCTGGAAGTAAGAAAACATCTGCTTTTGCTGCTATTATTTTAATGACAGATTTTCATAATAACACTTTTCAGAAATCTGATTTTTTTCTAAGTCTTTATATATCCCTTTGTCAAATAAGTGCCATCATAATCTAGCATATGCTTTATCTGAAATCCTAATTACACCAGACATTTATGGCTTTTCCTTCCATGTATATGTACCGTATTACAGAGCACAGCAGGACTGCATAATATAAAAGAGCTGGGTACTGGTTGATATTGAAGACTATTATTAGTGAAAATGAAATTAACTGGATTATGCATTATTTGCTGCTAGTTCTTATGGAAATACCAGAATAAAACAGCAGGCTTTCTTGAGAATGAAAAAATCATGTAAACAAAGCATCAAAATCCTAACCAGGAAGCATTAAACCTGTGAAAACTAGAAAGAAATGAACCATAACTGGGGAGGTTACAACCACAGACTCTTACATATTGTTTGCACTCTTGCAAGAAAGCACTCGCAGAAGTGAGATCTACTGACCTAACTGCCAATGCCCATCTAATAGCAGAGAAGTCCTGCAGTCAGGACTCTCCACAAAGGGAGAATTTGCAGAATTCCATTTACCTAAGTTTGCAACATGCATCTCTGCATAAGGCTGCTGACCCTTGCTGAGATGTGTGTGTGTGCCTACTGCTTGACACAAGCAAGTATTAGCTGCAGTTTAGGGACTCTTGCCCCTTCTCAGTTACTAGATCAGCCTATTGTTAGTTATGTTGCTCTCGGCCCTTAGGAACAAAGAAGGTAGATAAGATGGGTTTGGGGATTTTTTTACTGTTAACTATGGCATTTAGTCAAATTTTTTACCCTAGCAGTTCCCCTTTCAGAACTTCAGAGACATTTCTATAGCTAAAAGACTTCAAGTGCATTTTCATTAAATATTTCATTATTGGGCATTTTCTTGTTGTCTTATTTAGCTCCATTAATCATTCTCTGCAGTGATCATAGCACAGAACTAGCGTGGATGCTCAGCCCTTTGGTGCTAGGCACCTTACAGCTGTCTGCACTGAACCTGTGGTACTCCATTTGATGATTGTGTCTTTTCCATCACTAAATTTCCATGCCATTTGCAGTGTGGAGCATACCCCCCTCCTTAGTGCTCATTTTATTCCTCTTACATCAATGAATTAGCGTAGTTTTTATAGCCTATTGCTAGTAAATTCAGTTAGTCTTCAGAGTAAATTATTCCAACCACAGAAATGTTCTTCAAAACCTGGTCAACTGGATAGAACCGTATTTAAACACAATGTTCAGATTGTTTGTCATTTACTTCATTCTGCTTGTGAAACTCCTGAAAGTAAGTTTTTAAAAACAGTTTTTCTCATCAAATGACAAAGAGAAAAAACTACCAAGACCTGATTGCAAAGATCTAGCAGGAATTGTACCTGTCCACACAAATGAACTTTAAAAATTTTCCTTGTCTTTTGTATTGAGTATACATATGTCAAATTGATCCATGAATTTTTAACATCCTAATTGCTGTGGTATCTACAATGTGCATAAAATAATGATAGGCTATCTGAAGTTGCTGTTATTGAGCAAAACTCTCCTTAGACTTTGAAAAGCATCCCAGGTGAGTTTTTCAGTTTAAAGGTATATAGACTTAGTGCAGTGCCAAATGTCAAAGGCTTTTTAATGCATCACAAGGCCTTGCAGCCTGTTCTAATCTGGAGCCTGAAAGCTACACAGACCATAAGCACCTTCTGAGTATTTACATATTTACTTCTATTTGGAAAAATCATCTGAAAGAAACATAACCCATCTGATGACTTTTCCAAACAGAAGTGAGTCTGAGGCTTCCAGGAACATTTCTCATTTTCTGTGAAACCTTTAATGTAATATTGGTACAGAAGTTTCACTAAATGTGAAAGTTTAAATACCTGGGCTTTACACAGTAGGGTATTTATTTCAAGTGAACATTAAGAAAAATAAAAGTACTGCATTACTGTAGCAAGCTGTCAGTGCAGTGTTTTGCCTGAATGCTTTCTGTAGTTTACCAGCCAGTTCGCTCAAAGTTGGCATCTGAGTATGCAAATGAGTAATAAATATCCCTTGTAGGCTTTGTAAGGTTCAGACTTAAAACTGTGGTGTGTGTTAAGGGGACTGTTGGAGCATTTTCAACATTTTCATAGGAACAGCAGGATATTGTAACACTACTTCAGCAATATTAGTTCAGAGCCAGTGGGGCCATTCTTTGTGGCAGACAGTAATACACTGGCTTTTGTGCAGAGAAGCAGGCACTCCTCAGATATATTTCTTTTCAATGTCTTCTACTGGAACTCTAGATATTTCTTCAGCATCTCCTATCCTATTTTGAATTTTGTTAACCTTTCTGCTTCACTGCTGTTTATGACAGTGAAGTCCAGCATGCAGAAAATTCATTTACTCTTTGAGAATTACTGTTTCTGCTGTGAAATGTAAATTTGCTGATTTCAGTTTCACGCACTGGCTAACTCTCACCTTGTCTTTTAGGCTCATCTAGCTTTCCTTGTGTGTGTTCAAAAGCTCTGTGTATATGCTCCTACAATTACCCCACATACAAACTAAGATTTCATTGTTTCACTTGTGTACCTATACTGCCTTTGACAAATAACTTGATATGCATCTTAATTTGCTTCCTCTAGAGTGGGTAGTTAGTACATATAGTATTTGCAAGGAAAAGGCAAGATTCAGTCCTAAAAATATTACATGTGATTAAGTGCATTGGATCAGTGCCTAAATCAAATAATGGGCTTGCATAAATGGCTTGGGCATTGGCCTGGAAAACGCTAAGGGACAAGGATCATTAAACAAGGCAATGATCATATGAATTGTAACAATACTTTTCTGTTGCATTTCCATGGCTTACATAAAGGTAATTCTATAACCATTTCAGTTGTACTGAAACATAATTTCATTTTGAAATTACATTTTCATTTCATTTCAGTTCACAAAAATTGAAACGTAGTTCCATTCAGTTTCCCTCTTTCTCTCGTGTAGATCTGAAAAGCTGACTCACTGTTGTTTCTCGATGCTGACTCTCTCCTCATGCTCATGGTGCTATCACTACACTTGTTCATAGATTTAATAGTTCTTTACCATATAGATTAAAGCAGACAGGCTACCTTTAGCTCTTGGGGTTTTTTTTGTCTTAGTTTCTAAATAAGGATTAATTTCTCACACCTAGTAAACTGTCCCTACTGCTTTACAGCAAAAAAAAAAAAAATCTGTCCTAAACTCATTCTTTAGCCATAATTAGTAATTTGTGTCTGAAAATTTACTAACACTCAGACAATGCTCATAAAAATTACACTGCAAAATCCACAACTCAATACTAGGTGGATTGTTCTCCACCGAACTGCAGAAAGCAATTCAAATACAAACTCATAGGTTGGTTTGGATGGGGTTTTTTTCAAAACCCCTTTATTTAAACATCTAGCTTTTAGTATTTCCAATACGTTTCAGAAATGTAAATGAATATTTTCCCCCTATTAATTGCTCTTCACTGTTAAAAAGGTTGGTTGTACAAAACTGTATGAATGCTAACAATTTTTTTGCCAGTCAATTCAGGTTTGTGCTTATGAAAAGCTTTCCAGGTGCTCATTCTACTCTGTAGAAAGAAGAACAAAATCAGTAATTTGTTCATTTCATGAACTAGTGAAAAGTTAACCACATAAGAACACTTCCAACAGTTTCAGCTGATTCTTTCACAGGAAGCACTATCTTCTGAACAGAAATTTGACTGATTGTCTGCTCCAGCCATCCTAGCCAATTGATGCGTTTTGTAGAGGGAGGATGCAGGCAAAGCCATGGAGAGGCTGGTCATTGACACGGGCTGCCACTACCACAAGTCTTTTGTGTGAAAATACAGTTCAGCTTCTTGCGGAACAAGATAGCTGAGCCTGGAAAAGCCACTGCCTCAGGTAAGGCCTACTTAAGAAAACAACTACATGAGCAAAAGAAGGTTTTAGTAAAGAAGTTGAAGGTAAAAGCAAATTTTGGAGCAGCAGGTTTGCAACAAGAAGCAAAGTATTGCAAAGGAAAATGTAGAAAGGGTTTGTAGCTAAGCAAACGCTTCCCCACACACACACCCCATAGCAAGTGATAAAAAACAAAGCCTTTTGGGGAGAATACTGGGTAGAAAGGCTTGAAATGAAAGAGACCCTTCTCAGTCCTTGCTGAACAAGGTGTCTTCTTTTTAATAATTAGAAGATTAACTTAATTATTTTTTTGTATTCTTTCTCCTTTTTGAGAAACTTGCAAAGTCCACAGACTGGCCTTAATGGTGGGATTTGGTAGGGGAACACTGTGAATGAGACTAAGTCATAAATTAACACTCTTATGAAATGCGTACCTACCCATCAAAAATTAATAATGCCTTCTGTTCATCTTTCCAGTGGCCAGCGGTGTATTTAAAGTCCATTTTAGAAGTGTGGAGTTTTTAGACACAGACAAGAGGCACAGTCTGTGATGGTTCTTAGAGCTTTCAAATTGTGGGATGGGTGTTGAGTGATGCATCAACACCATCATGAATTCAGCTTTCACCGAGTAAAACATACTTATGTAAAAGCTGTACAAAGCTCCTAGCAGGTCTCTGATAAAGACATGATACCATCAATATGTGTATTAATAAGATTTTATAAGTACTAATAATTAAGAGGGCAAAAATAATATGTTTTGCGCATTTTAGTTGGAAACCAGAATGAACTGTAGGAAGGTTTCTCTCACAGAAGACCATGCTGAAACCTAAACTTGTGCACAGGCATAAAGAAAGAGGGAGGTGCAATAAGTACAAGAATTTAATTTTGAGGCAAAAAAGGAACTGAAATCTCAGAGTTTTCAGTCTTTAACAACAAGAAGCTTTGCAAGATAAGACCTAACTGGGTTAAGCTGCAGTAGTGCCTGCTTTACAAATGAATGGGATGAGAGAGGTATTATGCAAAATTTTTCCAGTTAAGTGCAATCTTAATAGCATTGGCAAATTTTTTTTTGCAATTTTGCAATTTGCAATTTTTTTGCACTATTTCTTACCTGTGTTTTCAAAACTACTCAGTTTTATCTTTCAAATAGACCTCTAGGGATAAAATTGATCCAAATTTCTCTAACTTTTCAAGCCACTCTATTCCTACCAATATTAAAATCCCTAAAACCATGTTATGGAGAAAGCTTTTACTGACAGGGGCATTACAGGAAAATTCTCAAGGGTAGCCAAACATACATTTGGGCCTTCAATATTTTCTCAAGTACATTCAAGAGTTACTACAACAGCCCTTTGTAAAACTCCTGCTTGAAATGTAGTTATGATGCTGACAACCATATTGAACCTGTGCTACAAATGGACTGTAGTGTTTCTAAAATAAAATAATAATAAAAAAGTCCTTATCCTTAACCTTCCTGGGCATAATTTTCATGTATTCCTCTTTGTAGCTGTCAACTTTATTTGCATTTCATTATTGTGAATTTGAATTTCCCACCTATATTTCCCCTGTGCTATGTATTGGAGGGATGGGTTTGTTTTCCCAGTTTTCATTTCAACTCAGCAAGTACAGAGTTTAAATTAAAATGTCTTTCTTTCTCTTGTACATCTTAAAGTAGTTTAAAATAATTCTCCTTTATCATTCAAATTTACATATTTATATTTTCCTCCTCTTCAGTCTTGTGCATGCAGACTTCTACAGAAAAGCCCTTTTTCCTCTTTTTTTTTGTTTGTGTTTTATTCCCCTCAAGTTGTGTCTTATCTTTCTAAATTTAAAATTAAATTTTAAATTTTAAAATTAACCATTTTCTTTACTTTATATTGACCGTATCAGAAGCCAGTTTTCAGCCTCCAGATCCAGCAGCAATATGTCAACATTTTGGCATTGGAGTAATTATTTAAACAAGTGTCCATTAATTTTGCCATGAACATATGCAGTAAAATGCAATACAAATAATCTGTTAGAAATGCAAAATATGCTTAAAAGGAAGAACTAAAGGTTCAACCCACCTGTCTCTAAATGTTAACAAAATTGCTAATCAGAGCTGATTGACTGCAGTCACTTCCATTCCCACAATTTTCAGTGACAGAAAAAAATTACAGGGAACTAAAGCCTACAACATTCAACATGGTTTAGTACATATAATTTATCTCTACCTACACTCAATTTAACAGTATAGGATGAGGCTTGTCTAATTTCCTTGTTCCAGCACACACACGAGCACCACTGAAGTTAATGAGGTTTATTTTATTATACAGACCTATTCCAGCTCAGCTAAATTAGCAGGAACATTTTAATCAAAGCTTGCAGTGTGTCCTGGGTTTAGCAGTAGCAGTCTTTTTTTCTTCTTCATAGTAGCTGGTGCAGCACTGTGTTTTTGACTTTCGGCCTGGGAACAGAGCTGATAATACTGAAGTTTACTCTGACCAAGGACTTTGTGAGTCTCATGCTCTGCCAGGGAGGAGGGGAGGCCAGGAGGAAGCAGGGACAGGACACCT
>JBCJKH010051297.1:7919-25560 GCA_039877255.1 Loriculus beryllinus
AATGCATTCAGAGGCTATGCATGCATGGTACCTCCAGAAAGTGCATACTCAGAGTTGCAGATTCCTGCAAAAATAAATTAATAAAACTAAGCAAACATCACATCCTGCATTTGTTCTTCTATGTAGTAGGAAACATTAGTACAGCCTACAATAGTACAGCCTTTTTGCTTTCATAGCCCAGTTATTTCTGGTCCCTCACTAGAGGCCTTAGTGATAGCAAATTTGTTTCAGGGCTCTTGGGGGTTTCTTTTGGTGATTGATATAATTCTCATTAGGCAATTGTTGAACATAGAACTGGGGTGCAAATCCTGTCTCTGTGAAGGTAGACAGCTTTTATAAGCGGGAGCCCCATTTAGATGATTATATTCTGTGAAGCCCCTGGTGTAGAAACAGGATGTAGGATGTTCAGAGTGTGAAAGTGGGCTCATCACTTTTCTCTTATTTTGGAATGGAAAGCTGTCATTAAAGGAAGAGCTTTCGCTGCTCCAGCAGCTGGTCACTTTTTGGTTTGGAGCCTTCACTGCAGGCATTCCTGCTCATGCTTGATTGTAGTATCTGGATTACAAAAATTCCAATCTGATGTAACCTCTTGCAGAAAGGCACTGCTCTAGGAGAGGATGGAGAGTTTGAAGTGCATAAATCATTTTGCAGGCGATTTCATTAGTGTGTCTTCTCAATTATCTTGATTGCATCAGCTCACCATAATCTGAAACTTGGAAGCTGTGCCTCAGCTACGTTTGGTTCACATGCAGTTTCAGTCATTAAACACATTCTGGTCTAGCAAAACCACTGCAACTTCATGTTTGGGCTTTTCAGCAAACATGTAAGGATTTAGTTTTGCATTCCTTTTGCAAAATTGAATTTATGAGAAAAATTTAGGATAGGTTTGTGTTTTAATCAAGCATTTCATTAACTTTAGAAATTATTGCAGTTGTAACTTAATGTTTTAACAAATGTTTCAAAGCTTTAAATAAAAGTTAGAAAATATTAAGGTACCTATAAAATATATGCTGATGGAGAACACACAAAGGCAAAATCACTAGGTCTAACTGTCTTCTGTTTTGTGGTTTCCCTGATCTCATGAGGAGCATCTGCCTGGAATAACTGCATAAACCTAGTTGATTTATTCATAAGAACTGCTTGGTTTTGACAGTACTGCACCTTCTCTTAAACCTGTGGTGCTTAAAGATTTGTCATATGATCTGGTGAGTACTCCAACAATGAAGTGCTGCTACTTCTGATCAGTCGCAATGATCTATAGTGCTGGGTAGGTACTGTGTATTCTTTAACTGCACCCTTTGTGACTGTAAATACGCTTTTAGGAAGGAGGTGACTGAGATAACTGATTTCACCTAACAGCTGGATGCAAATGTTTGTATACGAAGTGGGTTATCTGATGTTTAGTGGAAACCTTGTGAAGTTGTTACAGAAAGGGCTTTGTTAGTTTTTGGATAGACAGTCTGTGATTGTGATATGTTCCAGTTTGACGTAAAAATCAGGCCAGACCCATAGAAGCATCTTGGAGGAGTGCCACTATTTTACAAAGTATTTTCTCTCTAGGAACAGTGATGTTTTGATTTAAAGAAAAAATAAAAAGGCATAAAATCATCACTGGAGGTATTTTTTTTTTCCTAGTTAAGCAAGACTTAAACCCTTGAATGCAAGTATTTGCTGATTTTGCAGGATCCATTTTGAATATTCTGACAAATTTAGTGTTCTTTATTCCAAAGCTGTAGTGATCTTGCTGAAGTTAGTGAGGGCTCCATTGCCAGTTTTGCTTTTCAAAACCAAGAAGGTAGTTCCATTACTACTTTGGAAACAAGAAGCCTCTGAATGAAGGACCTGAAACACAGGTGCTACTTGATTTTAGACTAAAAGCTTTATCTTTTTGGAAGTGTTTTAAGAAAATAGGCATGTGGAGATGTTTTTTTCTTTTTAGGAAAAATGCAGAATATTTAAGGAAAACTTTGCTAGGTGAGGGAGGTTATCGTATGTTTGAAAGTGATATTCTGGTTCCAGACTGGTACAGCTTGTAGGTATGTTGTATAACTGGTACTGAATTCTGGCATTGGTTACGAAGTCCAGGAGTAGTAGCAGTGTGCCCAGAACTGCTGGTGTACAACTGCTTGGCTGAAACAGGATGCATGGTGTCTTTGGGAAGCATTTAATGGCTGCACACTATGGCCCTGTGTCTTGTGCTTGGACGTACAGCCAGTAGGTGACACTGGGCTTCCCTACCGTACATCAAAGTCACAAGTCACAGCTCAATGAATAGTTAGCACAAGTGCTCAAGGGTTCTCTGCTGGTTTCTTCTCTTGCATCCTGAAACAGCCTTCCATATCCCTGGCATTGGGGATTATTTCTCACCTGGAATTTTTCCTCTTTAAATTTGAGGCTATTCAGTTAATTCCAATCACTTAGCAAAGCTGGAGTTGCTTTTGGCAGAGTAAATTGGTCTTTTTGCAGATTATCTCATGCACTGGAGAGTACCTAGTGTGGCTGCCCAGGGTCTCCATCCGCGTGTGTATTCTGTGGACCTAGCCATCAAAGAAGAGGAGAAAAAATAGACAAATACACTTTCCAGACAGACACAAGCAGGGTCTGAGAAAGCTTTGGAGGGAATGCCTTGTGTCTTTATGATGGTTTGTGAATTCTTTGCCCTAGTTAGATTTCTGTACACGCTTTGCTTTCTTCATGTTAAACTGCTGTGGTGGTGAAAAGCTTTGGTCATCTTATCACTGCAGATACTGAAGCCTGATGGATTGGCTTAGCTGCTGCTCCAGGTAGCTGATTTTAACTTGATTGTTTTTCCCTCCCCATTTGTCTCAAATGATTGTTCATAAGCCAAACAGATATTCTTTTTTCTTTTTTTTTTTTTCCACTGATCATTATATATGATCATGGACCTATCACTCATCATTATCTTTCAAACTGAAATTTATAAAGCTCCACTGAGTTGGTAATGAGCTGTGTGTACGTTCACACTCTTTACAGCACAGATACCTCAGGTCAGTGTTGTACCACACAGAAGGAGCTTGAAAAGTACTTTATAAAGAAAATCTTAAAAAACACATATAATTTTGAAACTTACCTCGGGCTTTACTACTACTTTTTAATGAGTCTGAGAAGCAGGTGGTCTGACTTGATCCTGTAGCCCTTTCAAGAAGCTCAACCCAGTGCTAATGGAGTAAGCATTGTTATCTCTGGTAAAACAGCAACTGCCAGACTAAATGTGCATACCTTGTTTTGTACAAGTGAAAGACTTGAAACAAGTTTATTCTTTAAATATGTATGTTGGCCTTAGTTATCAGATGGTTGATTAAATAAAAAGCCATATGATTTGCATGCAGAACGTTCTCATCTTGTAGTCCCTGTGTTACGGTATTAAAGGCAAGAGTCATATATCAGATTTTTATTAAGACAGCAATAACAAGATCCATTTTACTTGCAACTGCAGTAATATTAAACTTAACCTAGCATGATGTGCCCTTTAAATGTTCTATCATGTTTTGCTAGTTGATTGCCTTTCAGCTCTAGTCCAAGTTGAAATACATCTTGCTTTGGCCAAGGAGGTTCCCCAAGTATTTGATGGTTCCTTGTCTGAGGTTATTTGATAGCAATTTTTTGCAAATTATAATTTTCAGGTCTGTAGCAGTTCTTGGTGCAAATGTTCTTGGTCCACCTTGTGAGCATCGTCTTCTCTCCAGCAACACACTTGTAAATGAAGCAGACTTAGACATTAAAAAAATTCAAAGCTGGTTAATGATGAACTTTTAAAGATGGCTCTGTGAGTGTCGAACAGCTGTGTGCATGCAAGATCTGTCACGAAAAATAACCTTTATTGCTGAGACGTTATTCCATCTGGAATAGCAGTTGATGCAATTTGTATCCCAGTGCAAGAGCCACTGTTCATGTAGAACTTCAGGTGATTTCCCCCTCCAAATTTAATCTTTCAGAAAAGCAGAAAATGGGTTAATTGTATCAATATGCTGTTTTGACTGCCTTTTTTCCTAGGTTGCTAGTTAGTCCCTAAGTTTGGGTTTCCTCCCCCTTCCTCAGTGGGACCGAGGTGCAAAGCCTCGTCTGTGATTCCTGATAATGTCTATTTTTTCTAATAAATCCTTAGGAATTCTATTCTTGTTGGAGGTTGACTATTTCAAATCCAAGTTACATGTTCTCGATAGCTAGAACTGGGAAGCGAAGGCCATTTTTCCTTCTCCTCGTCTTTCTGATCTGCTGAGCTACTCCAGGAAAGAAACATAATGATGACAGAGTAATGGCAGGATGCTATGCAAAATAGGGCTAAGCTATTTAAGTGTGTTCTGGTTGTGACATGAATCATGTATCCACCAAGGAGGGAAATACGGATGTTTCCATGAGCTATGAAAGACACCAACTGTGTGAAATTTCCATGTGGTGATACCTGGCTTTAAAAATGAAAGCAAGTTTATTACAGCAATAAATGCAGAGTGTGTAAATCTTTCCCAGTAGCTTTCAAAGCTGTTCCTTAAAAGTGGGAGTGAAAGACAACCCCTTTGCTCTTTTTCCAGCTCACTGACATAAAATTTATTCTATGTTAGAAACAGCTTTGAAAGAAATTCTCTGCCATGACAGATGAGGGATGTGTTTCTTATCCAGAGAATTAACCTACTGCCTCCCAAAGAAGAATTTTGTCTTGTCTGGGTTTTTCTAACTCCTGCAGATATTCCGATCTTTATAAAGTTGTGCTGTTCTTCAGCTGCCGCATTTTTTTACCTGTTTTTACCAGCTGCAGGCAAAGTCCTCACTAGCCACCTGCAGGTCACTGGTCTGACACTGAAGACCTGCTGTGTGACAGAGATACACATGTTTAATCTAGATGTGTTTAATAAACTGCCATGCCTGTGTGTTATGGAAAGAGGTGATCCTATTGCTGATCCGTTAGGAGTCAGAAATCCCAGCACCACCTTGGACACAGATTCCTCTCTCGGGGATACAAGATCCTCTGATCTTGGTCACCTCTCAGAGCTGCTGCTTTCTTTGATTTTTGGGGCAACCAACCTGAAATACCCATTTTAAAACCGTGCTGGCCCAAGTGCAGCATCTTATCAGTAGAGATATCTGGACATCTCATGGTGCCCATGTAATGCCTGCTAGCTGACACTTGCCTTTTTTCTATGCCCAGCCAGAAGGGAATATTTTGGAGCTCAGTTCTAACTGTGTGCATAGATCCTGCTGAAATGAGGATCCTTTATGTGCATCTGGTTTAGTAAGTGTGTTTTAGCAGATTAAGATTTTAGTGACAGAACATTTGAGAAACTGCGGTCAGTTGCTATTTGAATTTATAATATTCAGTCTTCAGGGCTGAGAAGAGTCAGGTGAAAGTGAGAATGTCAAGAGAAAAACTGTAGTTATTTACGTGAAATTCTATATTCAGGGCATTGTGATTAACTTTTTAGTGGTAGTGGTTCACTAAACTAACTTGATGGTTAAAAAACTCAGAAGACAGTGGGGAAATTTGAAATATGGCCATCTTCCTCTCAACCTGAGAACATCAGAGAGATGCAATATCAGTCATGCGCAACAGCTGCATGTGCCCGCAAAGTTTTTTGTTGCCCTCTGATTAGGAAGGCCTAACCAAGTGTTGCCGGTCTGAGGCTTGCTCTGGGTATAGCTCTGTAATTTTCTCCACTTACACTCATTTGGTTTCTTCTCATATTGACAAATTTTTAAATTACTGAACACTCACTGAGCCATCACCTGCAAGCAGGAAAAATGCTTTTGGACCATAAGTATTTCATGTATCTGGGTAAGACTGGACATGGAAGACAAGCTCCACTCATAGTAGGAAGAGAGTGGTTGTGCTGTCTTGGTGTATCTGTTGTAGTACATTATCTTTGGTTTGCCAGCATTTGAGAAATCAGAAATGAGAAGTCTGCAGCACATTAAGACACCTCATACGCTGCAGGAAGAGACACAACCTAGACTGAGGTCCTAAATGTCACACCATCACTGAAAACCCCATTGCTTGCTTTTTTCCCTTCTTTTTTGAGTCACTGTTTAAAAAAAAAGTAAGGTATCCCCACGTGCTGCACTACTCCCAAACACTGCAGGAAGATGCACTAGTAGCACCAAATCTACATGACTTAGTTTTATCTGCCAGCTTGGCTGGGTTAAGATGCTGGTAAACCCCAGATGTTCTGTCACAATGTACCCCTTAGTGGTCAGGTTATGTTTATACCCACATTGCAGTAGTACGGAATTTCTGACAAGTTGATCCCAAAACCCTTCTGAAAGATTTCAGCCATTCCCTGCAAAGTGTGTTATCGGAGCACTCTATCAGTGGCCCAGTCTTCCAGGAGGAGAAAGGGGAAGGGAAAGAGCCAGGAGCACGAGTTGTGTGGCCGCAGTTACACCCTGCTGTGCATCTGTTGGTTTTATCACCCTGGCAGATTGTGAAAGCAACAACAATACAAATTAATCTCAAATTATGTTGTTGTGATGCACGAACTTCTCAAACACAGCATTTAGCGATTGTTTGTCACCTTCCAATTTGTGGAATTTTGGAGTTTCCTGGGGTGTTGTTCCACTGCAGTTAAATCACTGAATTTAGCAAAGGAAAGCTACCTGCAAAGGAAAGCTACCTACAAAGAGAGTACCCATGATACGAGCCACAAGGTGGGTGCTCCTGTCTGGTTTGGCTTTACTTTAATCTGGTACACAAATATTGGTAATTTTACTTGGTGTTTACCTGCTGTGTAGGTGGGCTGTTTGGTAAGGTAGATATATGTGTGTGTGTACATACACAATTATGACAGATAACCCAGGACTGTAGCTGGTCCCAATAGAGCTGTGCACTTGCATGCATTGAATTCATGTGTTAAAACAAGAAGAAATGCATTATGGTGTTCAAAAGATAGGAAATCTACCCAAAGGTGTAGTAAAAAATGGAATTATAGCCAGATAATTTTTATTGTAGCTTAGGAAGTCTGGCTAAATCGACTAAGTTTTATAGGTTTATTTTTGAACAAAACAAATAAATTCTTAAAAATTATTTATAGTCGATTTTTCTTTTAAGGGTACTGGTATAGTAAATTTTAAAGCTCCATAACTTGCTGCACTGTGATTAATCCCGTAAAACCCTCCATACTAAATCCAAATAAGCGAGACAACAGTTAGAAGAAACCTGTTTAACCAATGAGGCAGAAGTAAAGAGAATAAAAAACACATCAAATGCAATTTCTGCAGAAACTTAATTTTATTGAACACAAAATGTCCTGAAGGCAGTGCCTGCCGAATGTATCAAATTTAAAAACCTGTATTTCAGGAAGATAATTAGGGTGTATGACCCTGGGACTTTGGCTGCAAAATTCCCAGGCATCAGCGTATAACACAAGTTCCAGCCCCTCTATCACGGGCGGGGACACCTTCCACTGGGCCAATTCGCTCCAAACCCCGTCCATCCTGGCCTTGAGGACTGCCAGGGATGAGGCATCCACACCTTCTCTGGGCAATTTGTGTCAGTGCCTCACCACTTTCATAGTGAAGAGTTTCTTCCATATGTCTGGTGTAAATCTCCCCTCTTTCAGTTCAAAGCCATTCCCCCTTGTCCTGTCCCTACCTACCCTTATAAAAAGCCTCTCATCAGCTTTTGTGTAGCCCTTCTTTAGGCGCTGGAAGCTGCTATAACTTGTAGTTGGAAGACGTATTTTAGACAAGCTGAAGTGCAAAAGCCTCCCTTCTTTTATTGCTTGTGTACAACAGCTGCGTTTTGGTTTAAAAGCCAAATAGACAGCTCTCCCTTACATTTTCCTGTCCTGGCTTCAGTCATTCAGCTGCAGAAGGTCACCCAAACCCAGCACCCCAGCACCAGCATTGCCCTCTGTGTAGCCCCACGTGTTCTTCCAAAGGGCAGGAGCAGGGCTGTGGGCAGCAGCCGCAGCAGTTGCCCCTTGTCTGAAGCACGGGTCAGCGGGGCAGCTCCAGCTCAGCACGTCCCTTCACAGCTCGATGGAGGAAGCAGAAGGCAGCCACCACTTTGTCAGGAGGCAGCACAGACAGTGAGCAGCTCCAGCCCACGTCCCCAGCTGCGCCAGCCACACAGCACAGAAAGGGCTTTTGGAAGGCAGAGCTCTGATCCCGAAACAAAGGCCAAATCTGGCCTAAGAGGCTGGTGAAAACAGCAGATGAGAAGTTGGGAATTGTGCTGTTCCATGCCACTGTGCCTTTGATACATGGCTGGGTCTGAAAATTCACAGTGAATTTGAAATTGCTGTGAAAATATGCATTAAAGATCAATATTAAGGCTCTACCCCACTGCCTGAATGGTGGAAGGGATTCTGGCACAAAATTTGAATCCAGTGCTGTGTCTCCTCTGTAAAGGTCTTTTCTGCTCCTCAGTAAAAACCTGGTTTTCCTGACCCTATGGATCTGGAAGTGAGCATGACCTGCTGAAAGAGAAGAAGGGACAGAGATTGGGTTTTTTTCCTCTGAATAAAAAACCATGCATTTAGATTTGTAGTGTAATTGAACAAAAGGCTGGCTGGCAATCTAACATAGAAAACTTGTCAAATAAGCACTGTACAATGGTCAAGTGCTTTGGTTTGGATAAAATAAGGACAGTATGTCCAAACTCAACATCACCAGAAATTAAGTTATACCTGAATTGATAATACTATTAGGAATAAAGTTACTTAAACTCTTGTCCTTCCCAAGGCTAGCCTAGTAATTTATCACACTTATTTCCTAGCTGAAGGTTTCATATTATATTACAGTACTGCCTGTGTTGTCCAGAACTCCTAAATGAATGATGTTAAATATTTTTGTGTCTTGAAGCAAGAAAGAAACTTAAGTAAATGGATTTTAAAAGCTAAAAAGTAAAATAAAAAGGGTTGTAAAATAGGGGAAAAAAAAGAAAAAATTTCAAGCATATGCACATGAACTCCACCTCTTTTAGACACACTGTTGCCCAGCTAAGTAAGCAGCCTTGTGGTCCATCTCCCTCTGCTAAGCTACATTGCCCCTCTGCAGGGGAACGTAGGGCAAGTCCAGATGCTAACACACACTGTCCAAGATCCTGACTGCACTCGAGCAGTGTCTTCCTGTGCTGAACACTAGCAGGGCTCAGGGCAGCACAGTCAGAGCTGTGAAACTTCAGAGTACCTAAACTGGGGCCATGACATAGCTGCAAAAGAAAATACCTTCCACACTGTAGCTTGAAGACCTTTTAGTATGTATTAGTCAGAGAACATGAAACCCACATCTGAGAAAGTCCTCGTTTGGAGAAGGAAACCATCAGGATTCAATACCTTGTGAAGAACTATCAGTTTCATGAGGGATAGCCATGGAATTACTGCTACAACAGGGCTTTGGCTGACAGATCTGCATGGGAAACCAGTGGGTGAATGGCGCAGGCCTTGAAAGCTCACACACAAATGCAAAGGTTATGAAGTTTCCTCAGGGGAAGTAGAGATTTTTAGCCATTGGGCTGGTACGTGATCAGCATGTTTTCTTTTACAGCATTTCTGGTTAGTCCAGTGTTTATTTATACGGGAGTCCAAGATCTAAATTACAAAATCATAGAATCACAGAATGGTTTGGGTTGGAAGGGATCTTAAACATCACCCAGTTCCAACCCCCTGCCATAGGCAGGGACACCTTCCACTAGACCAGGTTGCTCAAAGCCCCATCCAACCTGGCCATGGGTTTAACATAAAATTGTAATAAACATCAGGTAATAGTGCAGTGTTGGGTAATGATTAACTGAGAAGCCAAAATAACAGAACTCAATAAATGAAAGGTAGATGAATGAAAGGCAACAAAAGAAACACCTTTCTTTTCAAACATAAGGGCTGGTGTGTGAGCCCTCACAGACAATAACAGAAACTTCACATTTGTCATCTAGCAGCTGGAACTCTTCTTCCTTACATAATATGTGGAACTAATGGTTCTCCAAAAATAAACAGCTGCTGTGACCTTGAGTAACAAATACGTAGCTTTTGAGAGTGGTAAAATCCTTAACTTTTCAGGGTTCTTCTATCTAATTCACTTATGACCTTGTAGTGCCTTTCAAAGGATAAATATAACAAAAAAATCAATACTGAGTTACAGAAATTTTTGGTACCTTTCCCATTATTGATTAAACTCTTTTTAGAATTTAAGGCAATAAAAGATTCATTACTTTTTCAAACTTCTTTTTTTCTTTCCAGAAAAATTCTCACTCTGGCTTTGCTGCCCTATCCTTACATTCACTGATTTCACTTTGCTTCTGGCACTCTGTATTTCACAGTGTCTGTGGTGTGAGATAGATACACACCAAGATTTTCCCTACTTACTTACTACCCCTCCTAAAATGACTGCTGGACTGCACCTGCATATTTGTCACTCTCATTCATCAAGGAGCCCAGGCCTCCTGCCCCAGCTGGGAAGGATGATTAAGCATGCAAATTGTTCAAAGTTGATTTCTTATTCCTTAAACACACAACTAATTCTTTCTTGCTGAAGCTGATGGTAACATCAAAATACAGTTAAACACCTTTTCTGAACTGAGACATTTCTCTGGATCTATGATAGAGCTATGACAACCAGCACTTTATTCTGGGTATTGGGTTTTCTTCTTTGTGTTTGCCTTTCCTGAAATACAAAGAAGAAATGCACCGTCAGTGGAAAGTAAAATCCCTTCCTGTCGTCTAATTGAAAGATGGAAAAAAGCACAGGAAGAAATGCAGCAGAAGTAATGACTAGACATCTTTTGATTTACAGATATTTATTCATCTTGTCATGTTCTAATTATAAAAAAAAAGTAGTGATATACTATTCTTTCATGGGTTTTTTATGAGGCTTTTAAGCTATCACATGGCAACATGCATTGATAGTTTTGGTTAGTTGCAAAATCAAGGTGACATGTATTCACAACTCATAAGGACTTATTATGATATACGGTTTTTTGTACTTTACCTTTTAAATACTTATAAAGAAATTGGCTTAGGCAGAAAAAACCCCAACACTCAAAACACAGGCTGTGTCTTGCATTTCACATGTTCATTTGGGGGCTTATATAGAAGAGTATCAAAGATCTGTGCCAGTTTCAAATGGGAGGTACAGTATTTGCTGGTACCCCATCACACCAAACTATATGCTCAATTCAATTTTAAATTGAGATGCAATAGCAGGTACCAGCAAATTGGTGCATTTGCTCTAAACTCCAGATATATCAGATATATCAGCTTCACTCCACAGAAAGATGTAGCATTTTAGCGTGGGTTGAAGAGCTTACAAATTGTCTGGAAAGTGTTAATGTACAAAGGCAACGGCTTTTCTTAAAATCAAAGTACAAACCTTTCCTCGTTGCATTTACTAAGTACATAGAAAGCATTGAAATAAATGCTGCTCTAAGATGGGTCAAAAATTTTCCCTGTTCAAGTTAATACAAGAACAAAATATTGTCTGATGTGAGCAGAATTTGTAGCAGTTGTTTGAGGCTTGTGCTTGGGGAGGAAGAGAGTGAATCATACAGGCACTGCTGTTGTGAGAGTTTTGTCAGGCAGAAAGGGCAACTGGAGCAAGGGACCGATGGCTTTCTCTTCATTTTATAGCCATCAACTCATCATCATCCTCCCACCAGCAGTCCTCAGCTCCACTCCACCAGCACTTGTGAAGCAAATGGTGAAAGAGCACATACCCACCAGCTGACAGCCCCACAGCCTGCTCTCTCCTCAGCCTGAGGAAGTCTGTAGGATGACTGTGAGAATGATGCCAGGCAGTGGGAAGTGCTGCCAGTCAGCTGTGGTTAGCAGACCAGGTGTGACCCCTGCACCGGGCAAGCCACACAGGTCTTCCACACAGCTTCCCTTCAGCTACCAACCCACTGTGGGCAGTCACATCACTTTTATTCCCACTATTTGCACTGAATTGTCTATTATTTAATTATGGGAAGGACAAAAAAAGATGTCCTTGAGCACTGCCAACCTGCTTTTTACTGGTAAAAGTAAGGAGAAAGCACCCTGTTTTCTCTGGATTCCAGTTCATAGTCTTGGTAACTGTTGGAGTAAACCATTTTTTTACATGTAGTCATGGTCCAGCCAACATGCAGGCATGTGCCCACATCCCTAAACCTCCTTCACTTATTCCTGCTCACTCTGATGAAGTTTAAGTATTTGAAACTGTTATTAATGTGCAAATAAGACCTGATCAGACCCCCAAAGACATTTAGACACCCAATCAACAACCCACTACGTAATATTTGTCCTGGAGGCACTGGCTGATTTTAAGTGACTACTCACGGCTCAAAACAGCACTGTTCTCATCAAAAGTTACGTCTTACCTGCAATTAAGTTCTGGGGCTTTAACTGCCCCTGGGGTATTTTACACAAGCACTGCTTATGAGCTCCATCAAGAACAGAATGAAGGTTATTTTAAAACCAAAATAATCATGCAAGGAAATAAGCACTTTAGTTCAGAATTTAATCTGGACATGATGGGTCGACGTAGTTAACGTGTAATTGATCTGTGATACAGTATAAATAATGCAAGTCCCACCATGCAGTCTGGATAATTACAAGGATTTTACATATTCATCCACCTACTCATGTTTTGATTTTACTCACATTTTGTGAACTTCTTGCACTCTAATAATGAACCACCTTATTCACTGTTCTGCCCCCATCAGAAAAAAAATCAGACTACAGTTAAGATAATTATTCATCATGTTACAGATTAAATACCAAAGAGCAGAAAATACCATTTAATTAAAAATAGGCAGCCAGGAAAATAAAAACCAGGTATGTGATGTATTATGACTGTATGAATTACTACAGTATAAGTTTCTCTTTTAACACTTTACAATAGGAGGCGATGGAAAAATAATTAACTTCAAGTAGAATAATCCTGACATGCATACACTACTCTGAATCACAAAGAAAAATAGAAGGTACATAGAAACAAGGAGAAGATAAGGTCTAGTAGACCCAGCAGACCTTCTATCTAACAGTTGGCTTCCAAAGTCCAGTTATAGGACAGAAATATGCTGCCAAGTCAAACAACTCAAACACTGCATAATTTGCAAAATAGAATTATTGTTATCTTCTTTTTGAGCTTGAGAAGATGGGAAAACTAGAAGGTTTAAAACCTGTATTTTATGTATATATAACGTATATAATATATAATTAATATATAAGTAATATGTAATGTATAATGAGACCTGCAAGTAATAATTTTAATCCAGAACTCTAAGTACTGTGAAACTTATATTAAAATAATTAAAGTTAACAACAGCAATCTCATTAGGTGAAAAAGTGAGCCCTGGCCCCTCAGGGTATACACCTACCTCCCTTTGATCCATACACCATCCCTGCGGCAGCAAAGAGCCTTTCTGACTTTCCTTACCCATTAAAAGGCTAACAGCAACAGAGAGACTGGTGGCAGTGAAAAGCATCCAGCCTGATCCCGTTGGGATGAGTAATTTCCTAAGGAAGAGCTTTACCTTCCATTCAGAATCACGGCTGTGTTGTTGGAACCTGTTTTGTGCGTAGCTGTAAATAATTAAATGCTACTGGCGGTAACTCATTTATTGGCCATGTAGGAGTGCCACCAGGGCTTTTCTTAACTCACAAATAAAGAGCAGTGGAGTCTCATATTGCCAAATGGATGAGCAGTAATCAGGAGAAAACCACATGCACTGGACGAGGGAGTACAGCATAACAACAAAGTTCATCTTTAATGCAATACTGAATACAGTCATATCCAGATAATACTGGATCCTGCTTGACAATTCTTCGGTTTGAATTTTGTGACCTTGTCAAGACATATCCTCTGTAATGACACTTTGGCTCTAACTGGAGCTAATCCTGCAAGATCTGATCTTCATATACTGGACTGCTGAAAACAAATCTGTCTTTGCTGGACATCTCTTTCCTGGGGAAAGCAGCAAACAGCAGCTGCTGCAAGAGGCAGAAGCTTTTTTTCCTTTATTTTTCAGAAATCAAACTTTATCTGCAAAGGCAAACACAGAAAAACAGTATGGAGAAAGGCTAAACCACACGAAAACCATTTCTACTTGTCCTTCCTCCTGGCAACAAAGCACAGGAGGGAAGATGAAGATTAGGGATAACAGGTGGCAAATATCCCATTTGATTTGCTGGAGGCTTTTTGACCATTCTTGAGACTGGATGAAAAAGCTGCCTGCAAGGAAGAATGGGGTCTGTGGCTGTGGAGCCAAGTACTGTGTATGGAAAAGGGAAGGAATGTAATAAAAGACATAACTCTTGTTGATATAGAATCTACAGCTTCACTTGTGGAGGAGCCAGGAGAAAGGGAGTTGAGCACACACGATGCAGGAGGGCTTCTCTAACTCTCTTGTTTTTGCACAGGTGGCTCAGAGACAATGGAAGGAAACAATCCAAAGAAAAAGAAAATGTGTTGAATATTACGCACCAGTGGCTTGCTTGACAAAATACGGAAATAAACCTTTGAAAATCCACCTTCGTGTTGCCAGAAAGCTGTAATTTGGTGTAAGTTGAGTGAGAACAGGGAAAATGAAACTATGCCTCTGAAAAGAATGCAGAAGGGAGGAGGAAGGGAAGGGAGAGTGGAAGTGATGAAAGCACCACCTCCACTTTCAAGCTGTTAATGATATCCAGCTGTTTTTCACCACTGAGATTATTACTTTCCTCCCCTTGAAAGTTAAAGTAATGCATTCTATTAAACAGGAAAGAGTTTGAAGTGACTAATACCCACTCCTGTGCAGTGAGCTTTCAGCATGCTGTTTTTATTCTTCTCCTTTCTACTCCATCAGAAAAGCAGCAGAGGAATCCATGTTGGGTAGGGCTACACGATTAACACAATTTATGCACCGGTATTTTCCATTAAAATCCTTTTGGCCAAATTTAATTACAAAACTTGGTGGTTTCCTGTTACATACTGAAATAAATTTTAATTAAAACTTTTGTAGTGTTTTAGGACAACTTCATTTACATGATTTACTTGATAATTTTGATAAACACGTGCAATCACAGTACTCTGGATTTTTTAATTGGTTTTATTGTTGTTCAGTTGTTTTTTGACTGGTTTTACCCTAGCAGGTTTCTAAATGTCACCTGGGCAAAGCTGACACGATGTGAATGGCTGAGTAGGAGCTGCCCTAGGCTACCATTCCAGTTGAGGACTCCGTCTTTGGTCTGGAAAGTTTTAAGGGAAGCAAGGAGAACACCACTCCGTTAAGAGGTAATGCATAACCAAGGTGAGAACCTTCCTAGTGCCTCACAGCTGGAGGGAGTTAGAGGAGCTGGAGTGTATGGCTTGCTATGTTACTACATAGGGGGGAAGCATGATTTTGCCTCCCAGGGCTGGCTCTGTGCTCCCACAGGACTTCCAGGCACTGTCATGGGGGTGATGGGATTAAGCACAGGAGGTTTACTGATCTTGATGGGTTAAGAGCTAGGCTTAAATTTGCATACAACTGTAGATATAGCAAACACGATGATTACACACATAACTAACCACGGTTGAGAAACCCTGCCCTTTTCCATCTCTACTAGGATAAAGAAAAAGGAAATGCAAAAGAATAACGAATAACTGGAAGACATTTCCCACAGTGCAATGGTCTAGCACAAGAAATAGTTAATTTGATTTTGAGTCATTTAAACATATGGGGTGTGCCCACAACAAAACAGCTGCCGAATAAAGAGAAGGAAAATAAAGGAGATGACTGAATGGGATCCAGAATGCCAGCTTGTTATCTGACTCATTCAATCACAGGTTACTGACAGAACACCAGTGTCCTTTGTGGTTGTTTGCCCACCTACAGATGATAGGATTAGAAACTCCTTTGATATCTATCAGAAAAGAAGCTACACAAGGACAAAATATAATCCTAATACCCAAAGAGATGGTCCACATTTAATTTGTGACAAGAATCTGCTTGTGTATGGGGTGCACAAGGGTAAGAGAGTAAGACTTTTTTTTGGAATAACAAAAGGGCTTTTGTTTGTCACGCTGCCAGGTGGGCACCATTGGTTATAAATTAATTTAGCTTTCTGGAGAAATTAATGCAATCAAAAAGTGCATTTTTTAAAAATTATAAGCAGATGGTGCTTTTCAGAAAGGCAAAATGTGATTAAGAAAGCTCCCTTTTTCAGAATATACAATTTATATTTTAAACTCTTAATGAATCAAAAGCTTCAGACTTCAAGCAGATTTTACTATAACCATCTAGAACCTTTTTCATATTGCAGGTTTTTATAAACTGCATAATCACTTAAAATTTTTTCTCAAGGCACTCGTGGAATTAAAGTTAATGCTAACCCAGGTGGCACCAGCAAATGATGAAAATCTCAAGCAAAACAAATGTATGTTTGTTGAAAATGAACATCATAAATAACATAATCAATATCTGTGCAAACAGGTTTTGAGTACAAAGTATGCCTTGATTAAATAATAAGTCTCACACATAGGGCCAGCAATGCCTAGTTACTCAGCTGATCAAATAGGAGTTTTGTGTTCACAGTTAGGACCATGTTTCCTTACCATCTGCTCTGGTAGAAAAATGACAGTGGTGACAAAGCTGGTTTTTTGTTTTTCAGAAAATTTCTTCCATATGGGATGTTAGCAAAGATCAATCTGAGGAACAAAGGGGACTGGAGGACTCAATCCATTTTACCCAATGTGTAGACTTGCGTAACTCTTACTTTGTTTCTTTCGCTGTCAAGAGGAAGGATTAGCTCTATAAAATTAAATAAGAAGTATACGGTCTGAAGACTGTAACTCTGAAGTGTGATGTTATCTGGCATCATCTAGATGCACAATCAGAAGTGCTCTAAGACAGACATCACCTCACTACAGAGAGACGGGACAGGTGGAGAAACCCCAGCTTGTCCCTCTTCTGAAACAGGAATGATTTTACTCATACCAAGTCCAGACTCAAAGTGATGGAGCAGGTAAGCAAACCCAAAATTATAAACCAACAACTGTTAGCAGCCTTCCAAATGAATATAATATGTTTATGGTTTTTTCAGTGCCAGAGAGGAGAGTGGGAGAGAGGTATCTTGGAGGTGCCTGTACAAAGGTTGTAGCTCAGTGTTATTTCTAGCACCACAATTAGAAAAAACCATGTCTTATATACTACAAAACCTCTAAATTCTAAATGAAAGAAAATTGAAAGAAACACAGATCTTACATCTGTTCTCTTCACTGTGGAGTGTCAGTTCATGACAAACTCTAGGCAATGTCCAAGATTAAATATCTGTAGAGAGAAAGAAATCACCTAATTATACTTCCATGGCTACTTTGTGGGTATGGACTATTAGGTCTGCATGTAACCTTGGTACTGGAACTTTATGGTTTTTAGGTGAAAATTCATAAAATTAACCATCTTAGAGGGATTTCTGTAAACAAGAATTACAACACACCATGGTTTTTATGTTATTATGAAAGAGCCCACTGTCTTTTCTCATATGCACTTAGTACTGCACTTTGCTGCAAACTAATTTGGCAGTACAGTGTATTAGGTAGGGCTGGGCTTAAGCCATGACAACAGTATGTAAATTAACTGCTCATGTGCTGATATTATCTTTGTTTCTATTGATTGCAAAGTAGTACAGCTGTGACTGTGGTTTTGCATCAATATTTTAATTATGGTTTCAACGTTTCATTTGGAGAATACTGTGCC
>JBCJKH010051297.1:25660-37628 GCA_039877255.1 Loriculus beryllinus
GAAAGAATTCATCTCTTATCAGTAAAAAATCCATGGCATAGATTAATGATAATCTCTTCAGTATTGTAAAAAATATTGATCTGGTACTCTGTGATTTTTTAATGGATTTAATGGTAAAATTTTTTGCTGCTATATTTGTAGTTGCATCAATACTTTTTCTTAAAGATACTGATTCTTTTTTTTCTTTTTTCATCTGGTATAGTATACTGAATGATAATTTATTTTGACTATAAACATTCAGTGGATGTGATTTGCACTGTAGTGTCTTTGTTTCAATGATCCGGTGATGTGTAACCTGATTTACTGTACTATATCTAATCTTTGGCACTTGGTAATTCTCTTAAGTGACCTTATCAGATTAACAAATAATCTTACAGAAAACTGGCTAGGATTACATGTACTTCATGTGCAAAACCCCACGATACGCCTGGATTTTTCTCATAAATGATGTTAAATTTATTCTCCAGAAAAATTCCTATTACGTACCAAATAAAGATCAGCATAATGCATCTGTCATACAAGTGATGTAGACTTGGAAGTTCTCTATAAATAAACTGCATTGTTTTGGCAGTAATGATAATATACCCAGTGATAGACTTTTCCTTTTCCTAATCGTGATGGAACAGAAATTGAAATTGCATTTGGATTAGTTGTGTTCAGAGGGATTTTTTTGAGATGACTGACTAAGCATGAAACTCATAGAACCGTTAAAGCTCAAAACCAAACCTTAGTGGAAGGCAACAAGAGAAAAACAAAATCCAACAGAACTCATAGTGATTCAGAGCTACACAGCATGACAGGAATTCAGAAAAAATTGCATCAGCGATATTCAATTTTTTGGTGCGTTTTATGTAAAATGAAAAGTGCCTTTATGTAAATGACACTATAGTACATTGTCAACCCCAGAACCATCTTTGCCACCTGGCTTGGCTGCTGAAGTTCTTAGAACATCAGCTTTCTGTAATTTTCAGAGATTCTTATTTCTACTTTTCAGCAGTTGTACATTGCTGTTATTAACTAAGTATGTTTCAGAGGAAGGTGAAACGCCACACTAAATGTAAAAAATAAAACTCAAGTAGAGTTTTCAGAGAAAAAAATTTACAGAAGTATTAAACCCTCTAAATTCCTGATGGTTTCATCAGGAGTCTCATATTGAACACAAAAAGATTGATTTTCTAGAGGTAAGGTTCAAGACTGAATAATAAAAAGTTAGTAGTACAGAAAGTGGCTTACAAAATTCCTTTGGCTTGCCATTCCTGAGAAACAGTAACAATATATAGACAATTAATGGAAAAGGAGATGGAAACAGAGATAAATTTATTCCTGTTCAATTCTGCAATTGTAATATTGCCCAAGATATCATTACAAATCAAGTGCAATTTATCTGCAAAAAATTAGAATCATAGAATAGTTAGGGTTGGAAAGGACCTTAAGATCATCTAGTTGCAGCCCCCCTGCCATAAGCAAGGACACCTCACACTAAACCATGCTCCCAAGGCTTCATCCAACCTGGCCTTGAACACTGCCAGAGATGGAGCAGTCACAATGTCCTTGGGCAACCCATTCCAGTGCCTCACCACCCTCACAGTAAAGAATTTCTTCCTCATATCCAATCTAAGCCTTCCCTGTTTAAGCTTTAACCCATTACCCCTTGTCCTGTTACTGCAGTCCCTAATGAAGAGTCCCTCCGCAGCATCCCTACAGGCCCCCTTCAGACACTGGAAGGCTGCTATGAGGTCTAAGTAGTTCTACAATTCCAAGATCAGGGCATAATAATTCTGCTAATTTGTAAATGAAAGTTTATACTAACTAAAGGACAAACGTAACTGAAGATAATGCTAAACTTTCAAGAGGCTGCTGAAGAATTCAAAAGCAGACTGGTAATACAGAATTCTTAAGAAAATACAAGCATCTGTATGACAGCTTTCCATCTAACCATTCATCTACTGAAAGCTACAGTAACTAGCAATAGGGTAGTTGTTCAGTTATTTATATTGTACTTTTAGAAACAATGAAATATTGATAAGACCACCTACATAACAATACCCTTGACTATAAAAACAAAATACAATTTATGCAGCTGCCTCAAGTATATTACCCTTTATCATAGAGTTTGTGAGCATTTCAAAGTGTTCCTCAACAGATTATTTATTCTCTGTGCAGAATAAACATATTGTAAAAAATTTAGTCATACACACATACGGGATGTCAACTTCACAATAATTCGCTTCTTGAGTGTGATCAAATTTGCACCGATTCAAATATTTCTGACACAATAAAGACCCAAATTATAGTGTATCAATCACTTATCAATCATACCTGTCTGAATGAGCCACTCTGCCAGCAAATTTACAGTCTGTGCCACTGCAGTGTAGTTTTCAGAGAGGAGCTGGATAACGTTCTCTGGAGAACCTCCTGCTTGGAAATACCTGATGAAAGGATTACAGAAGAACTAGTTCAGTGTCATATCAAAAATCAAACCCAACTGAACTCTAAATAAATGAAAAACAATAGCATCATTTATGAGCTCTCACACAAACTTCCATGCAAAGTGACCACACCACATCACACCTGTAACACACATAACTTACATTTTAACACATATAAGGTTATACTCACCTCTTTAACGTGTTAAATATAGACGGCTCCATTATATAGTCAGGGGTTGAAAACTTCTTCAGGCATTCCTGCTGGACTTCGGCATCATCTTCCCCCTCCCCATCCTCATCGTCTTGCTGTTTGCAAGCACAGGCAAGTCAGGCACCTCTCGTCGTGTTTCCCCCTATAATCCCATATTTAGACTACTTTTGCCCACAGAAACTCAACACACCTCGGCTCACCCTGGGAAGCGACCTCCTCCACACAAAACCACGACTTTTTAACAGAGAAGGCACAAAACCAACCCGTTTTTTTCCTCCTTTATAACACTCTCAAGCCCCAGGCCCCAACACAGACACTTCCTCACCAGCCTCTACACTCAGCACTTATCGTCTCCGATCCCCACTCGCGGCTCCCCACAACCCACAGAGGGAGAAGGCCCGGGCGCTCCTCCGGAACCCACTCGACGCCCCCGAGAAGAGCGCTCCCACTCACAGGCCGCTCCAGGCCCGACACCGAGCTGCCGGCCCCCACAGCGCGGGCAACCCCGCAAGCGCTCACCGTCCCCCCGTCTGCCTCGTTCCCCCACTCCGCCGCGCTGCCTTCGAAGTAATCAGCGTCCTCCATGGCTCCTCCCGGCCCGCCCCGGGCCGAGAACGCTACAACGACCGCCGGAAGCAAGCAGCGACCGCCCCGCAGGGAGGAGCGCCGCGGAATGGCGGGCGCCGGGAGGGCGGAGCCACCGCTACCGCAGAGCGGGGTGAGCCGAGCCGAGCCGAGCCGAACCGAGCCGAGCCGAGCCGAGCCGAACCGAACCGAACCGAACCGAACCGAACCGAGCCGAGCCGAACCGAGGAGCAGGAGCGGATGCGCTCAGCGGCAGCCGTCGGAGGGGACGGCAGGGATTGTCGTGCTGGAAAGCGTGCCCTGGCCAGGCCCGGCTGACAGGAGCCGGCCGTTGGTTGATGAATGACGGCTGAAACGGCCGCGGAGGGCGGCAGGTAAACGTAAAACATTGAAGGTGAGAGCCGGCCCGGTGCCGGTGGTTCTGGATGCAGCTGAGTAACGGTGGGTTCCTTGTGCTTCCTGAAGCAGGAAGAGGATTTTGAACAACTGCAGCAAGGTGATAGTAATGATCAAATGTTAAAGTGGAATGAAAATAACCCTATCAAGCAGGAAAAAAAGAATAGGAAACATAACTTTGGTAGAATGGAAGTGGGAAGATTATTAGGGCTTGATTCTAGTGGTAAAGTTTTATGATCAAGCACTGGTGTAACTGTGTACCCAAAACTTGCTGGAGAATAGCATTAAATTACATCAGTGCCTTTTCTCATTGCAAACAATTGGAGGGGAAGACGGGACATTACTTTCAGCCTAAAACAAAATCCTGAAGGCTTTGATGTGAAAAATACATCTTAATAAACCAGCTGTACTCCCTATAAATAACACTACTGGTGTTGGTTACCCATTTCATTTCTGGGCAGAAGAACGTGCTGTGTGAGCCCATCTCCCTGTTCCTGAGGCTCTGAGGAAGTCTATAGCCATACAGGGCAGACTATTTCTGTTCCCCTCTGCATGCAGGTAGATTCTCAGAGCAGTGGTTGTGCTAACCTCAAGACCTTAGTACAGACTTGTACTAAGACTGTACAAGTAAGACCTGTACAAGACTTAGTACATCCTGGGGGTGCTGAGGGGTCCCAGAGGAGATGGGTTCAGCTCTGGTGCTGACTGAAGGCAGCAGGCCAAGAGGGCATCCAGCGACACAAGGACCTGGGAAGTCAGAGATGGATGAAGCAGGGATAAGTCTAAACCGAAAACTGATCGTACAATCTGACCCTGGGCTAGGAAACAGGCGTTACTGAAACAGAGACCATGTGAGAGAAACAAAGTCCCTTTGTCTCTCTTCAGATCTACTCCTGTTCCCCAATTGTATGAATGTAACTGTAAGAAAGGGGAGGGTGAGGGATGTTCTGGGATTTGGAGGGCAGCCAAGAGCACTGCTGATTAATTATTTTAAAAGTTCTTTATTCTCATTCAGTTTCTAACTGAAAAATAGTGAAAAGAAATTACGTATTCTTCCATGCAGTCCATGAAATTGCATGGTAGGAAAAGCCAAAAAGCTCTGTTCAGAAATATGTTGTTTTAGGTGTGGTCACTGTCTTAGTTAAAGGGCTTACTGTATTTAAGATTTCAGCATAGAAAATACAGACGACCACCTGAACAGCAGCAGAGCGCAAGGTGTGCTGTTGTGTGCTGCCCTGCGGTGGTGAAGCAACCCTTTCTGAAACACTTTTGTGAGTCCAGGGTAATGTTCTTTTTGCCAACAGAAAGGAAAAGTTTCAGAACAGAAGGCAAGATTGAAACAGAGGCACAACAGACGCATTCTCTACCTGTGCTAGATGATTTCTCAATTGCCTGCAGTCTGGAAGACAGTCAGGTAACATTTCAATGCTTATGGAAGCACTGGCCATTTTTTAAGAGGAAAGAGCTGGAGGGGAGTGACAGGCTGAGGCTGGAGGCCAATGGAAATATCCTTGACAAAAAGGTTTTGGCAATTTCCATCTCCTAGATGTGAGAAAAACAATAGTGTACTCGGAACAGACACTGACATTAACCAGTCAGATTATTTTCCTAAGAAACTATTTTTAAACTTAAATCAGAACATATTTTTAAAATCTTTTAAAATATTAGAAGGTATTTTCCCAAGAAAATACTGGACCTAAATTTAATGTACTCCAAACCGAAAAAGTATTTTCTGAGATGAGTAAAGAGCATCTATAAACCATCACTGCTTCATCAGCTCTAGTAATTTCTTCATACTACTTCAGTGTTTGAATCTTAAAACTGTTCTTTTGTCTTTACATATGTGTATCTCTTATTTTGATTGCAGTAACAGATTTTGGTGGTTTGGTTTTGGGTTGTGGTTTTGGTTTTTTTTTTTTTTAATATATAAGGAAAGAACAACACTGAAAGCATTTACTTTCAGCTTTCCTTAAGGAGAAAACTAGGGACCTGAAACAGAGCCAGACATTTGATGAATAACCCTTTGCAGAAGAACTGTAATATTCAGGCTCTCCCCACTTCAGGTCAATAAACAAAAGGCAATGTCAGATCAAACCCAACAGTTTCAAGGTATCGTTTAAACTGTGATGAAACAATGTACCAGAAATTGATTTTGCAAACTAAACTTCTACAACTTTGAATGGATACAATGTTGGTGTCTTCTTGGGTTTTTCTGTCTTCTCCAATATGGATTTATTTTTTAAACAAGGTTTCAGTAAAATCTTTGTAAATAAAAGCACTTAGATTTGCCTGAATGTCCCTGAAATATCTTATTATCCAGCAAATGACTGCAAGAGTTTTTCCCTACATGCATATTTGACTACATTTTGTATATAACATATTCTTGAGTCACAATTCTCATTGAAGGAGACTTTTGATGAGCGTATTAAAGAGAAATTGAAACTTAAACAGAGGTTAACACTTAAACAGGGGAGGTTTAGATTGGATATAAGGAAGAAGGTCTTTACTGTGAGGGTGGTGAGGCACTGGAATGGGTTGCCCAAGGAAGTTGTGAATGCTCCATCTCTGGCAGTGTTCAAGGCCAGGCTGGACAGAGCCTTGGGTGTCATGGTTTAGTGTGAGGTGCTCCTGCCCATGGCAGGGGGATTGGAACTAGATGATATTAGGTCCTTTCCAACCCTAACTATTCTATAAGAGCTTGCTTCACATACCAAATAATAAAACCGTACCTGCATATTCCAATATATAGTCTGCCACATTTGCACATCAGCTGGGACTCGGTATTTCACGTATTCACGAATAAACAATTTCAAGATTAGCAAACAAAATCTTGGAGCAGTATTAAAATGTTAAATTAATATGAATTTTACTTAGCATTTACTTAACATTTAGAAGTTTGGCAAAACTTGCATTGTACACACCTGTTTGTTGGTGTAATACCAGCAGTCAAACAAAAACACTGGTAACAGTCAAAGAAATGATCGCATGAGCTGAAATCCCTTGCTGGGTTGACAGCCCTTGACAACTCTTGAGTCAGAAATTTAGCAGTGAGCTGAAATGCAAACCCAGGTAAGGTAAAACTCATTTACTTTAAGGCTTATGTATTAGACGGTCATGGAATAGAGGTATCATGTTGCACATGAAGTGTTTTGCACCTTGTTGAAGACTGAATAAGGGAGCCTAAATAAGAATAGCTTTCGTGGGTAATACAAATCTATTTCCTGGGTGGGGGATGGGAAATGCCTTAAAGAGGCTTAATAACACATGTTTTGAAGTTTAACTGAGACGCAACAATCATTATTTAGAGAACAATATTAAAGTTATCATCTCATATTTGCTTCATGATGAAGACAGGCTTCTTGCACATTCCAGATAGGTCGCTCCCCCCCGCCTCTTTTCCACATTGTCCTTAAGCAAAGCCAGACAACTTGGAGACTATCTGATACCTCCAGCATGTGTCCTGCGAGAGCTCTAGAAGCTTTTCTTCTTGTTAAAGCAGTTTCTCCTGCTGAAGAGTCAGTTCTTCAGAATTGTACATCTGAAGAATCAATTCTTCTTGAAAAAAATCAATCAAGGTTGGCAAGCAGCTGTGGCACATTCATTTCCAGAAAATGCTGCCCACAGAAAGCTTATTAGATTCCAGTTATAAGACACTGAAGCCATTTAACGGTTTTTCAAATAACCTTCCTTCATAATGGGGGCAGCACTTGGCTTTAGTATTTGCAAGAAGAAAGTGATGTTGATGCTGAAACATCATGCAGGGGAGGGCATTAATATCTGTGTTATACATCCTCTCAACTGTAAGCTGACTCCTGTTGTTGGACATAGAATTGTAATATAGAAAGTATTTCTGTGCTCAAAAAATGCAGTGATAAACAGTTCATTAATCCTGAGTTCCTCTGTATTGAACAGTAAGGTCTATGGCAGGTTTTCAGTAACGTGTTCACCTGCAAGACAACATACAGAAGAAAGACAGATACGACTGGTGTTGTCAGAAAACGTGGCAAAAAAGAAGTAGCTGAAGTGATACACTCAAAACTCCTGAAGTTGTTCATGAAGTAGCATAGGAAACGTGGGTGCCTTTGAGCATGCTGACTAACCCATTCTGTTGCCAAAACAAATGGAAGACAGCTGTAATGGCTTTAGAGGTGGGAGCAAAAATGCTTGTTTAGACAGTGACAACTGAACATCAATGCCGTCCTGTCTGCAAGCTCTTCTCTAGTTGCACAAGACCCAGGAAGTGTATCAGGGGATCAGGAAGCTAGAGCTGCTGGATCTTCAGTTCTCAGTGTGCTCCATCCCTGCAGAACTGAAAAAGCAGTGACGTGGGAGATCCTTCCAACAGAAGTGAATGTCAGAGGAGGAAACACCCAGAATAGCAGCCCGTGGATTTACAGAAAAAGCACCACAACATAGAAAGAACTTACTCCCAAACCAATGTTTTCCATTCACAAAAATTCAGGGAACCCATTTTTCAGGTTTTGCTAACTATAGTTTAAGTGTGGTCTCTTTGGAAGAATGTTACCTAGTCTTTTAGGCTGCTTTGAAGAACCTTGTGTCATAATTCCCGCTGAAAAACAGGGAAAAGCAATTGGCAATCTGAAAAATAGTCACCCAAACTCCTACTGCAACTGCTTAAAAGATAATCTCTTAAAACTGTAACAGGTCTGATAATAAGCCTACACAACAGGGCTGACTTCCAAAGCAAATACACACATAGGGTAACATTGTAATAATGCCAGGTGAATAATGCTGGGTGAAAACTGGTTCATACAAATCAGACCGGTTTTGTCTAAATAAACCAGTGTTGCCTTTTCCCTGCCCTTCATTATTAGAAGGCTCAAGCCCTCAGCCTGTGCTGGATACAAGTTGTGGCTGACCTACCTGCAGCCCAGCTAAGTCAAGAGGGTACCTCTGATTCAATCACCTGCTCGGAGCAGGGTCAGTGACACCAGAGCCATGAGTATCTTGAGGGATCACAGCCTTTCTGAGTAACTTGCTCCTGTCTGTGACCACCCTCAGAGTAAAACAACATCTTGTTTGAATGGGATTTCCTGTGTGTCAGTTTGGGTCAGTTGCCTCTTGTCCTGCCACTGGGCACCACTGAGAAGAGTCTGGCTTCATGGCCACCTTACTGCCCGCATCAGGTATTGATATCTGAGCTCTCTCCAAGCTGAGCAGTTCCAGATCAATCAGCTTCTTCCATATAACAGATCTCCAGTGTTCTAACTCTCTTTGTGGCCCACCGTAGGTCTATGTCTCTCTCATGCTGGACCCACTACCCCAGATGTACCTCACCAGGGCTGGTTTTAAAGAGGGTCACCTGCCTTGACCTGCTGACAACACTCTGCCTGATGCAGCCCAAGGCGCTGTTGGCCACCTTTGCAGCAATTGCTGCCTCGTGTTTAACTTGGTGTCCACCAGGACTCCCAGGACCTTTTCTGCAAGGCTGATTCCCAGTGGGTTGGCCCCCAGCATGTCCCAGTGCCTGGGGTTGTTCCTCCCCAGGGGCAGGGGTTGCCACTGCCCCTTGTTAAACTTCATGTGGTTCATGCCAGCCCATTTCTCCAGCCTGTCAAGATCCCCTGAGTGGCATAGGAAAATCATTCCGGCAGTGTGCCTGTGTAATTTCTGAGATCTTAAGGGCTGCTACTCATTTGCCTGTCCTTATCTCTAGGACTAACAACTACGGCTTCCATGAATGCCAGTTAACTCTTACAAATTAAAAAATTCAAAAAAGGTACTGGCCCTGTGCTGCAGCTCATAATGGGCCAGCATTCTAATTGCTGCAGACACAGGATTCTCTAGATGGAAAGATTATGGCTTGGAAGTCAACACAGACATACAGACTTTCTTGTATAGAGTTCCAACAACAGACTAGACACTGTATTAGCTTTCATTGAACAAAACTTCTTTTTACATAGAAAATTCTGATACTGATTATGTTAATAAAGTTCTAATCTCATTATATTCCATCCTGATGAATCTTGAAATTTGAGCATGCCCTTGTGCAGCACGGCTAAGGGCCAGGCTGTAATTTTGCCATGTGAAAGGAAGACACAGGAGTCTCAGGAGCAGTGGGAGAAGTCTGATATTAAGTAATAACATATTAGCAAAGGCTGATGTGCTGATATGTTATTTAAATGCTTCCTTTTTGGGGGTGGGGTGGGGTGTGTTTCTGACTGACACAACTGATTTTGATATACGGGACTAAAGACTTTGTGGAGAATACAGATGAAGGCCATATCCTTGGTATAATTAGGCAGCACTAGATATGCAGAATATAATTGGAAGCTACAAAGAGATGAACAAACAAGAACCAGGCACACACATATGTGCCTTTCACATGTATACATACCCCCATGTTTCTTTCTTACAAAAACAGGAACACCTTATTCTGCTGGCTAGTGCCCCCAGCAATGTTTTCTACTTCATGATCATTTCTTCCCCCAACTCATAATGGCTTTTTAATCTGCACCAGTACTGGACAATGGTACAAGACCAAAAACCGTTTGATGTACTGGTCCCACCAAGCAATGATATTCAAGGCCATTGGGTAAAACCTGTGTTACAACTGTGTCCTTCCTGTCGTTTTACTTGCATTTTCCTGCTTTTTCCTGAATATGCAGGGACTTGAGGAAATTGCATCTTGAAATGGAATATATCACTGAAAAGCAAAGGGCAGTACTTCACATAGGCAATGCTTGTATCTAAGCAAGTTGTGGCCTGTGTCTATAATACTGAAAGAGGGAACTCTCTTGTTTAACATGTGTCAAAGTACACTGATGCCTCACGTAGAAAACATCGATGAAAATGCATCTGAGAGAGAACGTGCAAGAATAAAACAACATCTTACACCAATTTATTTGTGGTATTTTAATACCAGGTTGACGCATTTCTCAAGTAAAAATTTAGAAATTGGTAATTTATAGAAAAAAAATTAATCACAGCTTCACAAAAAGCTAATTTTCAACAGTTTGTCCCCTTCCTGCCAACATGCAGTTTACAATATAGTTCAACTATGTTGGTAGAAAGTTAACAGTGGTGTGAAATTCTTAAAAATATTTGCAACAGCAATTGAAACTAAAATTATGATCTTTACTCAGTGAGAAACTAACAGGAATTGTGTTTCCCAGTAAAAGATAAGTCAGAAAAGCAGCAAAACCCCCCCTCTCCTGCTTACTATGTGCTAACTTTCCCCTTGCCACAGCCACCATCAGCAAAGGCAACATTTCAACATCAATCATCCCCAGATTCAATACTCAGTTGCTTTTGGCAAGAGGTCATACTTGGAAGTCCACTGCTTGAGGTATGTGCTGCTCTCACCCTATGTGCTCCAAAAGCTGCTCTTACTCCTGTCCCTTAGGGTGAGGTGGGATCAGCAACAGCTTAGAGTAAAAGTAAGGAGTATAAAGATTTTCATGTTCATTTTTCAGTCTTTCTCGCTAGTAAAAACTGGGAAACCCAGAAATTTTAGTTGTCACACCTCACTTGAGTATTTACAGGAGACACAGAGTTTCAATGAAGTTGTTACACTTTCACCTGTGCACAAAAATTCTCTCTGTTGAATTTATACAAGCAACCACAGGATGAAAAATGTTTCTTCTCTGCCTTTTGAATTAAAAGTCACATTTTTAAAGGTCATTGCACTTGGTAATAGAAAGGCAATTATGCATTTTACATTAAATATATTATACAGATCTGAACTTCTGTGCAATCCATTGCTTCAGACACATCTATATTTAACATCTTTTTAAAAACTAAGCCTCTAATCATAGTCTAACAAAGAAAAAGCAAACTTTGCTAAAGACTATTTCTTTTTAAAGACAAAACTCTTTAAGAACAAACACATACAGAGAAACGCTCCCTTTGACTCCTACTGCATTTAAACACCTTTGAAATTCTTTGTGTTGTTCCCAGATTTAACCTTGCTATCATTCTATACTGATCTGATGATACTACACAAGGACACATTTTCTCTGACCTAACCAGTAAATCTGGCATTTGTCATGCTGCTGATACAAACAGGAAAGCTGAAGATAAAATGATTTATTACCTTACTCCTTTACCTGTGGAGGACAAAATGTTTCAAAGGGGATGCAACTCGGTTGTCATGCATGTTGCCTGTGAATTCCAGTGGCTCGTTTCAGACGTCAAGTGCACTTCAGGTTGCCCCAGCAAATTTTTCAACAACTTGCTATTAAAACTATGTATGTGAAAACTGATAGGGAGATTTTGGTCCCTGAGATACTACTAAATGAGACCAAGAACTAAAGCAGTAATATTTAATTTGAAGTGGACCCTCTTTAAGGAAAACTAAGTTAGCTTCAACTTTCAAAAGTCTAGT
>JBCJKH010051298.1:0-13221 GCA_039877255.1 Loriculus beryllinus
GCTGCCCCATCCCTGGCAGTGTTCAAGGCCAGGTTGGACACAGGGGCTTGGAGCAAGCTGCTCCAGTGGAAGGTGGCAGTGATTGGAGCTGAATGAGCTTAAGGTCCTTTCCAACCCTAAATGTTCTACGATTCTATGAAGTGTGGAGGAACTGAGTGGTTTACTTCAAACTAAATGCAAAACTGAGGACTAAATATGAGCTTTGGAGGATGGGCTGCAGCACCTGTGTGCTGATCTGAATACTCAATATTTGAGTTGCCATGAAATCCATATGCAAGTGTGGAGCCTTGTCTGCTCAGCATCTGACCATGGCTGACACCAGCCAGGCTGTGGTTTCCCTTGCAGCCTTGGCCGGGAAGGGGAATACCCCATG
Source organism: Loriculus beryllinus (assembly GCA_039877255.1). Lineage (NCBI taxonomy): Eukaryota > Metazoa > Chordata > Aves > Psittaciformes > Psittacidae > Loriculus > Loriculus beryllinus. Next base: position 374 of record JBCJKH010051298.1, read on the forward strand.
GCAATGTGTCTACTGTGAGTGTGCACATCACCACTGGGATAAATGTGCCAGAGGAGGTGCATGCAGTCACCAAGGGCTTCTCCAGCTGTTGGGACTGAGTTTGTGTACTGTTTCGGTTACCAAGCAATCCTCTCCATCAGGGCACCTTGATGTAAGTCCTGTGTGCTCACTGCTGTGATGGCATTTTAATGTATGCGCATTACAACTCCAACGGGCTGTTTCTTTTACAGACTGAATTAAATCGTGAACAAACAAAAGGGAGACACCATCAGAATTACAGACTACCAAGTCCACTGTAAGTAATCTCTGTTTTCTTCCCTCGTGACTTACCCTGGATGTGTGCACTGCTCTCTGCAGTGGACTCAACCTGGCAACAGAATCTGCTTTTCTGTTTGGTTTCCTTTGCTTTTCTTTGATAAACTCTTGCCTGGCTGTAGTAGTGGTTTGTGTTACTGAGTCGAGTTACAAGAGGTAATGACAGGAGATCTACTGCTGCTGCCCACTGTTTGCATTGTAAATCCCTCTGAGTCATAAATCACTTTGAATGTCTAAGGTGGCATCTGCCCTGTTGTTCAAAGCTACAGTTAAAAGCTGGTTGCAAAGACCATGATCTCGAGGTAGCAGAATGTCCTTTAGCTTTCACACCATGTTATGGCCATCACGTTATCTGCCTTTATAAAGCATGGGGTTGCAGGGTTTTTTTGGAAGAACTGAGGAACATAGTGAGTGTCTTTTCAGTGATGTTCCCAACAGGATCTCCCATATCAGGTGCAGCCTCCAGCATTTCTCTTCACACTTACAGGGGGTCTTAGTCCCAAATCAGTGTTAAAGAGCTTGTTTGGGTGGACGGCTGCATAGAGGTGCTGATAGTCACAGAGGGACCAACCTAACACTTGATACTGGTCACCTCTTCCTCAAACTCTTTAGGTGGACTTAGTTGAGGTTTGGGGTCGGGAGAGACTGTGTGCCTGGGCCTCTATGCAGGAATTCATTTCAGCTGTAATAAGGTAATTCAAAATACCAACAGTTGTGGCTTTCTAAAAAAGCATTTCCACTCATTTTATCTCAGGCTTTAGGACAAAACTTTTGTCCCATTAAAATCAGAAGGAATTTTGTCATTGATCTCTTTGTTACTGCCACCGTGAGCAAAGCAGGCATTTCTGTTCATGTTCACTCAGTTGCATCTCAAGTAAAACCCTAAGAAATGATGTCTGAATAGAAATAATAGCTGGAATCCCCAGTTTCAGTGCCTGTACTTTGGATTTGGCCACAGACATGCAATGTTAGCAGCTGAAAACCATGTGCCGTAAAATCCGTGGGGCTTTTTCCTCAAAGATTTGTCTCTAGGAGTGAGGTAGTGTTTGGACTGACACAGTCCTGAGGGAATGGTTGGACTTGATGATCTTGAAGGTCCTTTCCAACCTAGCTGGTTCTGTGATTCTTATGTCAAAGCCATGTGCTGCCTTGCTGTATGTTAGCTGCTGCTGTGCTGTTCTACAGGGAGCCCAGCGCAGAGTGCATGCAAAGGGAAAGTGATGAGTAAAACGAGTAGAGGCCCAACATGACAGGGAGAAGAATCTACTCAGGTCATGAGGAGGAGGGATGAAAGTAAAAGCAAAAGATGTGCCTTTTCTGAGAAACAAAGGGGAGAAGTGGTAAAATGTAATGAATATTAAAAGGCTGAATCTGAGGATAGGTTTCAACTGAGATGAAAAGAATAGAAACTGGAAGGAAAATAAGGAAGAGAAGAAAAAGAGTAGGTCTTCCCACCAGCGTTAGTCCCACTGCATTTCCAGAAGGAGCCAGCTCTATGGAGGCTGACCCACACCAGTCCCTCACTTCTGCCAGCTGGAGGGATCCGTCAGGCAAGAGGAAAAGCAGCAGGAACATGATCTCTTATGTGATGTAATACAGTGAGACACTCTTAGCTACCCTAGGCTGTATCTGAGCTGGGTAGAGCAGCATTAGGCATCTTGTTCCCTTCTTCTACGATGCCTCCAAGTTCACAGGGAAGAAAGATGGACATCTTAGTAGGGCCTGTTGTGATAGGACGAGGGGTGATGGTTTTAAACTATGAGGGATATTCAGGGCTGGATGTGAGGAAGAAATTCCTTACAATGAGGGTGGTGAAACACTGGCACAGGTTGTCCAGAGGGGTGGTGGATGCGCCATCCCTGGAGACGTTCAAGGGCAGGCTGGATGTGGTTCTGAGCAACCTGCTGATGTCTCTGCTCATTGCAGGGGGTTTGGACTAGATGCCTTTTGAAGATCCCTTCCAACCCAAACCAGTCTGTGATTCTGTGACTTCATTTTTTTTCTGCCACTTTATTTTGCACTATTGAATTTTCCTTGGGGATGTATCAGTCTGGAGTAACCGCATCCAGCCGGGAGAATGATCTCTTGCCATTCCCATTCTAGGGACCATTTCCAGTAATGTCAAAAATATGTGGCGAGTAGCGTGGATGGTTTCAGACTGGCTGTGCTCGCTGCTGCAGGCAGCAGGTATGCTTGTTTGTTGACCAGTCCTTTAAATGTGAACTTCTGTGCAGAATCCCTAACAAAATCTGCTGGGGCCCATGTGTTTGTCAGAAGAGGCTCAGGATGGTCTGAACATTTGGAATGATAGCTAATCATAGAAACCCAAACTGGTTTGTGTTGGAAGGTTCCAGTTCCAACCCCTGCCACAAACAGGGGCCCCTTCCACTAGAGCAGGTTGCTCCAAGCCCTTGTGTCCAACCTGGCCTTGAACATTGCCAGGGATGGGGCAGCCACAGCTTCTCTGGGCACCCTGTGCCAGCGCTTCAGCACCTTCACATGGAAGAACTTGTTCCCTATATCCAACCTAAATCTCCCCTGTTTAAGTTTGAACCAATCACCCCTTGTTCCATAACTACAGTCCCTCATGAAGGGATCTCTGGCATCCTTGTAAGCCCTCTGTTAAATTACACTCCGTGTTTCTCTTTTTCTTTGAATATGGAGAGTCCACAGGGTTTAGGAATGAATAAGGAGTGGGTAGTCCTTTGAGGACTTCATGTTGAACACAGCCAACCTCTTCTGCTGACTCTCCACTGGTTCTCTTCAAGATGAAGTCGGGCCATTGTGCAGTTAAAATCTCAGTCCCCAGTGCTTCTCTGCTATGTTTCAGCCGCATTCATGCACCCTTCCACTACATGGGACAGGATCAGAACTGCAGGACTTTGAGTCATTTCCCTTGATTAAACCAGTGCAATTCTGTCATAGCAAGACACTGCACCCTAAGGCAGATAATAGCTTTGTAAAGAAGATAGTTCTTTTCTCATTGTAAATTACATGTATCAATTTTCTTTGCTTAAAAGCACCATCCTTATTTTCCTTAGGAGTATCCCACCCATTTTCTATTCCATCTCTTGGTGATGCTGTCTTATTTCAGTGGAATCAGAGTATTTCCTCCCCGAGTGTCTCAGTAATAGCTGTATTTGCTGACAAGGGAGGTAGGTTTAATAGAGCCTCCCATTCAAATTCATTGTAAGAAGGGTTCCCATTTATAGACAGCCAGTTTCGACATCCCGCCTGTATGAAATACATCCTTTACAAGTTGGGTTTACCATTGTTTGGTGACAAAAGGCAGGAAATTAAAGAGGCAATATCTCAGTGTAAGAGTGCATGTGCTTTCTCTTTACCTGCTATTGTTGTAAATGACACTGAAGATTGTTGCAAGCTGAAGAGTGGGTCTTATGCAGGAAAGATTTGCATTTTATTTGTTGGTGAATGCACGTGCCGCATTAGGCAGTGCTTTGTATTTAATCAGCTTTACTTTGGTGTTTCATTGGGAGGGAAGTATAATTACCAAACCTGTAAACCCATCAGTGTTTGCAGGAAATTAGAAGGAATTCAGGTTTGAAACCATTTTAATACATATTTCAAAAGTGACTGTGTTTCAAGTTACTGTCTTTGGTTACTGTTGAAGAGCCAGGTTATGTGTGAGTTGAACTAAGTATGAGTCTCTGAGGTTTGACTGGATACAATTTATGTTTAGATTACCATTAAAATTAATGTCTCGTGAATGGCAGACATTCAGTCAGTGACTCTGATTTACTTTTGTGCAAAATATTTACTGTTACCCTCTATAGAAGTAGCAGCATTTCATTGCTTCAAGACAAACGCTGAAGTAATTTTTTCTGTTTGTTTTCTTTTGGATGTAATTACAGAAATGTGGGAAATACTTTTCCAAGACTTTTGAAGTCAAAAGTGGAACAGAAGGAAGACACAGGGGGACACACACCGTTCAGTGTTATTTTCCTTGCCCAGGAAAAAAAAAGATCATTGTGAGATGAGCACTAAAGTCTCAAGTTTTCAAAGGTTTGCATAACAAACAAGAGACACATTGTGGGTTGCATCTTGACTTTGAAGGCTTGCCACTGTCAACTGAAATAAAATGGCAAGGTTTAAAGCCTTAACCAAGTTCACAAGGAAAATATTTGGACTAAAAGTTTTGGAAAGTTTTCTCTCTTTGAAGTAGTTTGTCATGTGTTACCAATGTGAACTTTATTGACCTTGAAACATTTTTTTTTTTTGAATCAAATAGCAACTAGTGACACTTTAGTAAAATCTTAAATCAACAACCATCTCCTGGCGGCTCCGGCTTCGCAGCAAATGCAGGCAAAACAGGGAATCTACAGAAGAGACCTTTATTATTCGTAAATGAAGCCTGCCAAAACCTTCCCGAAATAGCATTCAGAGACCCTTTTAAGGTCATGGATCCTGAACAAAGCCAGAAGAGCACAAAAAAGGCTGAGGAAAGTCCAAGAAAGAGGCTTCCCAAAGGAGAGGCTTTCCAAGCCAGTATTTCATCCGCAGCTTCGTACCAGGGCAGCTCTGCTCCTTCTCAAGGAACCCCTCTCCGAGATATCATATCACAGCAGCACTTTTCTGGTTCTTTGCCGGTTCCAAGAGAGGAGTCTCAGGAGAAGACTGGACATCAGAAGCAGCCCAAGCCTTCCTCTTTTGAACATTCTCCCCACGTTTCACAGCTTCAGCAGCACGCACTGTCACCAGCATTTATGTCTCCTGGGAAACCAGAGCATGTCCTTGAAGGTCCCACATGGCAGCTAGTTGATCCAGTAAGACCAGGTCCCTCTGGCTCCTTTTCATCACCCGGGCTTCACTCTCACCACGGCCAGCTCTTACCTTCCCATTCACCAATCATTCCCGGAGAGGACATGCCTTCTGTTCAAAAGGTCTATATCCCTCGCCCTTCACAGGTTTCCCTAAAACAAGCTGAGGAAGTGCACAAGAAGGAAAAGAAACCTCAGAAGCCAGGCAAATATATTTGCCAGTACTGCAGCAGGCCTTGTGCGAAGCCAAGTGTGCTCCAAAAACATATCAGGTCGCACACGGGTGAGAGGCCATACCCTTGCATTCCATGTGGCTTTTCTTTTAAGACTAAGAGCAATTTGTATAAACATAGGAAATCTCATGCTCATCGGATAAAAGCTGGGCTGGCCTCGGGGATCGGAGCAGAGATGTATCCATCGAGCTTGGAAATGGAAAGGATTGGTGGGGAGGACTTTGAAGAGCCAACAGAAGGAGAAAGCACAGATTCAGAGGAGGAAACGGGTGCGATGTCGGGCCATTCGGTAGAGCTCTCACCCAGGCAGAAGCACACGCTCTTATCCAGCAGTTTGCTGAGTGGAGGGAGCCAAGGCTCCAGCCATGACCGGTGTTCGTTGTCTCATTCCAGTATGTCTCAGTCTCTTGAAGATAGCACCCAGTTTGCAGAGCCATCGTCAGACCATCCTCTGAGCCATAAATCTGAAGATACACATACTATAAAGCAGAAGCTTGCACTCCGCTTGAGCGAACGGAAGAAGGTCATAGATGAACAAGCTTTCCTGAGCCCTGGGAGCAAAGGGAGTACTGAGTCAGGCTACTTCTCCAGATCAGAAAGTGCAGAGCAGCAGATCAGCCCACCAAATACTAATGCAAAGTCTTATGCAGAAATAATTTTTGGGAAATGTGGTAGAATTGGGCAAAGGACTTCAGCGTTAGGTGCAAACACATCCCAGGGGTTTCCCCACCTGTCTAGTGAAGAGAAACCTAGTATGGTACCATTATCTGTGCCTAGAACACAGGTTATTGAACACATCACTAAGCTAATTACAATTAATGAAGCTGTTGTAGATACCAGTGAAATAGATAGTGTTAAGCCTAGAAGAAGCTCTTTATCTAGACGTAGCAGCATTGAATCTCCAAAGTCTGGTGTATATAGAGAACCGTTTCAGTTTGATATCAAGTCTGGTTCCAGTAGCCAGTTGGATGCAGCGAAAGTTTTGACATCCCACGGTGAAAAAGTTAAGCCTGAACAATCATTGTTGTCACTTCAGCAATCCCACAGTGCCACAGAGACAGTGCCTCTCCTAAGAAGCCACTCAATGCCTTCTGCTGCATGCACTATAAGCTCCCCACATACCTTTAGAGGTAGCTATTCGTTTGATGATCACATCATGGAGCCTGAAGTCTTAAGCCGCAGTCAAGCGTTTTCTTCCCATCCCCGAATGCTAAAACGACAACCAGCTATTGAGCTGCCTTTGGGGGTAGAATACGTCTCAGAGGAGGTTAGCTCTGCAAACAAAGAAGCTGTTTCCAAGCCTCCTGAGGAGCCTGAAACCAAGGAAAGCGATCTTACCAAAAAGTCTCGGAAGGGTCTGAAAGTTAAAGGGTTCATGTACGAGTGTAACGTGTGTGGTGCTCGGTATAAGAAAAGGGACAATTACGAAGCCCATAAGAAATACTACTGTTCAGAACTGCAGCTCTCAAAGCCTCGTTCTTCCACTTCCCATACCTCTTCAGAGACTGAGAAAAGTGTTGCGGATCCTGACACGTGGCCCCAGATGATGCATTACAAGCTAGGGAGCAGTTTGGAGCTCACCCCGCTCCGAAAGAGACGAAAGGAAAAGAGCCTCGGTGATGATGAGGAGCCTCCAGCTTTTGAACTGTCTGAGACTCCTTCCTCCAGTACTGCACCAGGCACTCAGTTTGCAAACCCAGCATCATCTGATGTCGCTTTAAACCTAACCTGTGAATCCATTAAGTCACCAGCAGATCCTGGTAAATCCGCACCTTCCGACGTCAGTGCCAGCTTCCATTCCAGGAATACCAAACCGGTTTCAAGTGCAGAGGGCAAAGAGAGAAGAACAACCTCAAAGGAGATCTCTGTTATCCAGCACACAAGCTCCTTTGAGAAGTCTGACTCTATCGAGCAAGTGAGCAGCTTGGAAGAAGACAAACCCTTGCCACAGTACTCGTCTCAGCCGACACCCCAGCACAGCCGACCGCCTCACTCCCTGCAGCCCAGGCTGGTACGCCAGCCCAACATCCAGGTCCCAGAGATTCTGGTCACAGAAGAGCCCGACAGACCAGAAACGGAGCCAGAGCCTCCGCCGAAAGAGCCAGAGAAAACAGAGGAATTCCAGTGGCCGCAGAGGAGCCAGACCCTTTCACAGCTCCCAGCAGAGAAACTTCCACCAAAAAAGAAGAGGCTGCGGCTGGCAGAAATGGCTCAGTCCTCCGGAGAATCCAGTTTTGAATCCGTCTCTCTCACCCGAAGCCCAAGTCAGGAAAGCAGCATATCCCATGGCTCTAGCCACTCTGTCTCATTTGATCGTGAAGATCACGGCAAGTCAGAGTCAATGAGCCAGCCCTCCGACTCTCACCCGAAGCCTCCTGGTGTTGGCTCACATATGTTGATGGTACCAAGCCACCATCACCATTCCAGGGAAATGCGGAGATCTGCTTCTGAGCAGACACCGAACGTGTCCCATCCTTCCCAGATGTCCGAGACCCGCAGTAAATCATTTGACTACGGGAGCTTGTCGTCCACTCCTGCCTCAACCCCTGGCCCCTCATCCTCCTCAGCTCCACAGGAGCGAAGGAAATGCTTTCTAGTTAGGCAAGCATCCCTCACTAGGCACCCAGAGCATGAGCCAGACTCAGCCCCAACAGGCCGGTTAGAGACAGAAGATCCAATCCCTTCTACAAGTAAATCTCCTTCAACAAGTTTACCCCAGCAGCCGACATCTTCATCCCCTTTGCCCTCTCATGGTACTTACCCAAGTGAAAAGAGTCAGCCAAAAGACAGCCCCCAGCCAGCATACACCCAGCCGTACACAGAAGCTCTGCAGGTGTTTCATCCCGTGCCACAGCTAACACTGCATGAAAAGCAGTTCATGTCCCCGCAGGTTTCTATCTTTCCTTACCAGCACCTCCTGCCACAGCCAGGGCAGTCTGCAGAGCTCTTTGCCGCACACACGATGTCTGACATCCTCTCTGCTCAGTTCACCATGCCTCAGATTCCTCCTTCCATATTTCAGACCCCACCACTGCCTCTCCCGCAAACGCTCATCCACCCAGGCCCGCTTCATATCGCTCCTCCGCTGATGTCTCACCCAGCTGAGGTGCCATTCAGGCAGCATCCTTCATTCCTGCCCGTTCATTATCCCGTCTCCTCACCGATACCTTCAGCCTTTTTTCTGCCTCTTCAGTCTCAGTTTGCTCTCCAGTTGCCAGGTGAAGCTGGTGGACATTTACCGCAGATCAAATCCAGTTTGTTTGCAACAGCAGGAGCCTCCACTCTTTCCCCGTGCACGGAATATGACTCGGACAGTAGGTTGCATCCTCTGACCTGCACAACAAGTCCTTCGGTGACTGTATCCGCATCTCAGCTCGTTGTTCCTACGCGGTCAGACCCAGTGGTGTCACTTGTTGTCCCTGTTCGCATACAGACAAATATGCCATCCTATGGGAGTGCGATGTACACAACGCTGTCCCAGATTCTGGTCACTCAATCCCAGTGCAGTTCCTCTTCTATCGTACTCCCCAAATTTGATGATCACCAACCCAAGGGTACCCTGGTCTGTAGCACTGATGTTCATGGACTAGGTTTTGATCTGGCACAGATGATCACGGAGGATCAAAGAAGCATTTTCCAGAGCCCATATCTGAGAGTGCCCTTACCCTTACCAGAACGGAAAGGGTATATGCCACTCACCTCCCCGTCAGACAGTGTCCTTGGACTGGAAGCAGGCACATCAACAGTTGGTGGAAGCAAAAGAATGCTCTCTCCAGCTGGTAGCTTGGAGCTGACCATGGAAACACAACAGCAGAAGAGAGTGAAAGAGGAGGAAGTGTCTGAAGCAGAAGAGAAGTTGGAGGTGGTGAAGCCACCCAGTGCAATAGAGGAAGGGAAAAAGCAGGATAAGTCTCACTTGCTTGCAGAAAGCCAAGGGAGGGTTGAGGTTGAAACACCACCTAGCTTGTCCTCAGAGCAGTCAGAGCCAAAGGAAATCCCAAGTACTTCACAGCAAGCTGTGTCCCATTCAGGTTCTCCAAGTTTTGAGGCACTGGAAGAGTATAAGCAGCCAGCTGGCAAGCAGTTCCTCAGCAAGGCACCTTTGCAACCCGTGAAGAAAGAAGACTCCAAAGAACTGGTGGAGCAGTCTCCGCCAAACCCTCCAAGCACTGCACCTCTGTCTGAGGTCACTCATAGTACAATGAAGTCTCGAGAAGGTACAGATACGAAGAAGGTACTGCAGTTCCCCAGCCTCCACACAACCACTAATGTCAGTTGGTGCTATTTAAACTACATAAAGCCAAATCATATCCAGCAAGCTGATCGAAGGTCTTCAGTGTATGCCAGCTGGTGCATTAGCTTGTATAATCCTAACCTTCCAGGTATATCCACTAAAGCAGCCCTGTCCCTCCTGAGGTCCAAGCAGAAGGTGAGCAAGGAAACCTACACCATGGCTACTGCTCCACGTCCAGAGGCAGGCAGGCTTGTCCCGTCCAGCTCCAGGAAGCCAAAAATGACCGAGGTAATGCAATCCTATATATTTCTCCTCATCCATTTGGATTCATGGGAAGAGGGGGACGAGGGACGGGGAATTGCTATTCTTAGTTTAATAGGAGTTTATTCATCCCTCTCTCAGTTTGGTAAGCACTTGTTCTCAATGAAACTTTTAGAATGAAGAAGCTAAAACCCACTGTTATATATAAAATAAAAGGCAAGCCTGCTCCAAGGCAATGTGCCATATTTCTGTTCTCCAGTTTCTACTTGCCTTGTAAGCAAAAGAGCATGTAGGAATCACCACCGCACCATGAACTGCCACTGCTCAAGCACAAAGGATTAGACTTGATTTGCATTTGTCTTGATATTTCAAATAGCTTTACAACTTCTTTTTTTATTCCTTTTTTTTTTTTTTTTTTTCCTAACTGCTGTTATAATTCCCTACATTTTGCATGTTATAAATGAAAAAAGGATTACCTTGGGGAAATGGGATTCTGTCTGGTTGTGCATCTACTGATCTCACAGTAATGAACATGGAGAGGCATGCTTCAAAGTAGTTAAAAATATTAAAGGGAGATTTGCAAGTGTATTTAGGCCCCCAAAGAGGCGTAAAGGCATGCAGTGACATTCATAAAAGTGCCTCAGCAGTTTAGACATGGAGTCTAGTTAAAACACCCATGTCATTTGGTCCATTTAAGTTAATGTCCTTAGCTGTATACCTGCTTTTGTGGGTATCTAAGGATATTTTAGACCTGGTCTTTAGAGTTAAGGGAAGCAAGGCAAACAGCTTCGCAGGGGCAGAGCTCACCAAAGGCATTGGCCATAAAGGCACAGAAGTCTTTATGACACTTTTGGTAGCTGCCTAATGTTATCTATCTCATTTTGAGGCCAGACTTTTCCCCTCTTGGTTAATGCTGAACCATACAGATCCCTTTAATCCAGATCATGTTCATGCAGATTAGCAAACAGAATTGCTCTAAAGATTTTGCAGTTTGATATTCATCTCAAGTCAATTTATATCGATGGATTATTCATTTTATTTCTGTATCATGAAATGAATGCTAAATATTAAATTTATCATAATTGCTGCTGCAGCTGCTGCTTATAAGTGCGTCTTAAAATACACAGTAGAGTCACTTTGACTCAATAAATCTTTATTTCTATTCAGCATTTCCATCATTCTTCTGCAGAAATCCAAAAGATAGAATTTCTAGGGACAAAGGGGCAACAACCACACTAGTGCTTGATATTATGCATTCTTCTTCAAAGGACTTCATCTGAACGGTGTCGTACCATCCTTGATTGCATTCTCTAATAGAAGTGCCTGTGCTCCTCTGAGCTTAGCTCTTTGACATGGTGCTAAAGTGCACACCGAGCGTGTGCTTCAGAGGTGCAAGACCCTCATACCCTGAAGTTAAAGGTTTAGCTCTAGACAGGAATGGTTCAGCCCTTAGTCATCAAAATACATAGTTCACTGCATGCATTTGCTCAAAGGGCTCAAAAACCTTTTAGACAAAACTCTATAAGCTGACTGGTGGTGAAAGTTAAGGTTTTCGTGGTACAATCTTGCAACAGTTTGTCCTGCCAAATTCACCTAGGAAATGGTGTAAGCCAAATGGAAATATTAATACCTGCTGCTTAAAGTGAGACTTCCAGAAATGGTGTTAATTGCAATGGAGATAAATGGACCTCATGCCAAGCAGAGAAATAACTTCTGATTAGATGATCAGTGGGAGTGAAATCCTCAGTTTAGTTTTTAAAGTACACTTGACTGGCACAGGTTAGCAAGGAGCATTGCCGGTTACTCAGGAAGATGCGATTAACAGGAGCTGCATAGAAGTAGTCTGAATCCAAGGTTGAAAGTTCAACCTTCAGTTAACGCCACTCTTAGCTATTTCCCTTAAGTATTTTCTTCTTTATGTAACTATAAGTTGTCAGTTGACACAACAGAAAATGTAAAACAGCTCTGATATTTTGTATAATTATGCATGCAGCAAGCTACCAGCAAACAGTAGTACTGTGTATACTGTCTACGTACTTGGCTTGGGTTTTAAATTACCAGTGGGATTTATTGAGCAGATCAATTCTGAAGTGACTGTAGGCTCCAGCGTGCATGTGGGATGGATGATTGCACTGTATCGGGCTTGCACACTTTGTAAATTAAAGATTGTAAAGGGGGATAGTAGTGACTGTATGATTTTGGCTCTCTCTGGTGCCTTTCATCTGTCTATGTTTTGTGCTTTCAAAAGTTGCAATAAATAAACCTCATGCTACATCTAGAAAGTCAATTGTTTTGTATTCCTCAGTAAATCAGGAGCTGGACTGGGAAGGTTTTCACTAGCATTGTTACCAGCATGTAGCTCATATCAAGAGATGAAGTCACAACAGCCAAGGTTTAATGTTTGAAGGCGCTCAGTGTGTCACCTGCCCCTGATTTCATCCAAGTACAGATATCTCCATGGCCAGAGATAGCAGCTTGAGGCTGTTTCTGCTGTTAGATTGTTAAAATGGTTCCTGGCACTGTTCTGTCCTGGACTGATGCTCTTTTCCCAAGCAATTCTGGGCACTTTTAGGGAGATAAGACAGGGACCATTCCCAGGAGGCATCTAGGAAGGGTATGTGAGTCTGACGGTGCGGATGTGGGCTCATCTGTGCAAGCTGGACTCAAGGGCAAAGAGTAGTCCTGGGTACATTTAATGCTTTAAGGTGAGCTCCTGAAATTGCTGGGCAAATTTGACATATTTAACCTCAGTTTTGCAAAGCTACACTTGAGTGAGTCCATCCCTCCTCCTCCTGCTGAGAATGAGGGTGTTAACAGCAGCATGCTGCTGGGGAGCTGGGGTTGGATCCCACTGAACTTTGCATGTCTCAGTTTGAGCTAGTCACTCTTTGGCTTCCCCTATAACCATGGGAGACAAAGAGGTACCTCTTGGGTGATTCATTCCCCTCTTAAGATAACTGTCTAAGGTGGGGTAGGTGAATCACCCTTGAGAGCTGCCAGTCTTTCCAGCAACTGTAGAGGCAAAGG